>JANHZT010003922.1:96488-109243 GCA_032468215.1 Stegonotus admiraltiensis
GTATGAAGGCTATTGCTTAACGCATTGTAAGCCACCCTGAGTCTCCGGAGAAGGGCGGCATATAAATCAAAATAAAAAAAAAATTGATTTAAGCACTACACAACCATTGTATCAGAATAAAGCAGTGCCAACTTAATATTGGCTTCCCATCACCAATCTCCTTCCCACCTTCTTAGATTCCAAGCTAAGTCATGTTAACTTGATTTCAGGTATATTCGTTTTAGGTAATCTCCAATGGCATTAATGCCAACTCCCTTCAGCAGATCACCAACTGATGCAAAGAATCTCCCCATATATAATCGAGGTCAAGCAGCGCATATGGGGTGATTCCTAGCATTGTTATACAACTCTATCAATTTGGAAATTTCACTAGGAGCACACTCTAGGCAGGTTGCCTACACTTTTGTCCCACATGCCATTTGCACATCTCACCAAAAACAAAACAAAAAAATTCTAAAGTTTTAAAATAAAGTAAAATGAGGAAATAAATGGAAAGATGTTCCATAAAATTAAACATTACCTACAAAAATTGCTAAATTCAACTAAGCAGTACCAACACTTCCTTTTCTAATTTAGGTAATTATAGCAGGATACACAGAAAAATGAGAGCAGAAGTAGACTCCCATGACTGCGGAGTTACCTAGCTCTTATATGGATGGATGATTGAAAATGATTGAAATTGCTTAGCAACCTTGACACTTTCTTCATTATTTCAGGAAGAAAGTGACCCAAATTGATACAGAGAAACAGAGAATCAACTGTGCCCAGTTCAACAGGTGTAATTATTTTCATGATGTTACAATGAAAAAGCAGGAATGCTTTTGGTATTGAATAAAGATGGATAAAATATGGAATTCTGGTCTCCTATTCTGTACCTCATTAAAAACTCAATAATGAGTTAAAACATAGGGACCAGCGACAGATATGAAAGGAACTCAAGAACTATTACATGGATGAAAGATCAAATACTGAAAAAGAAAGTGCTTCCTTCACCTTGATAACCGTAATAAATGAAGCATGTATGTCTTTTATACCTCACCCATCACCATACCTTCAATAGGTCACTTGTCTTATTATCCAATATAACAGATGGCAAAGAATTATCCATTGATCTTTGTCTTCAGAGTAGATGAATTGTCTGATTGTTGTTACTGTTGTTCAATCGCTAAATCATGTCTGACTCTTTGTGACCCATGGACCATTGCATTCCTCTCCCCTCTTCCACTGTCTCCCGGAGTTTGCCCAAACTCATGTTTGCTGTGTCAAAGACACTGTCTAACCATCTTGTTCTATACAATCCCCTTATCCTTTTGTCTTCAATCTTTCCCAACATCAGGATCTTTTACAATGAAATATCGCTTCTCATTAGGTGGCCAAAATACTTGAGCTTCAGCTTCAGTATCTGTCTTTCAAAAGAACAGTCAGGGTTGATTTCCTTCAAGGATTGGCTGAATTGATCTCCTTGTAGTCTAAGGGACTTTCAAGAATTTTTTCCACCATCACAATTTGAAAGCATCAATTCTCAGCACTCAGCTTTCCTTAGCATCCAACTCTCACAGTCATGCATTACTATTGGGAAAACCATAGTTTTGACTATATGGACCTCTGATGGAAAGGTGCTGTCTTTGCTTCTTAATATGCTGTCTACGTTTGCCATAGCTTTCCACCCAAGAAGCAAGTGTCTTTTAATTTCATGGCTGCAGTCACCATTCACAGTGACCTTGGAGCCAAGAAAATAAAATCTATCAGTTTCCATTTCTTCTTCTTCTATTTGGCAGGAAGTGATGAGACCAGACACCATGCTCTTAGTTTTTTTTTAAATGCTGAGTTTCAGGCGAACTTTTGCATTTTCCTCTTTCACCCTCATAAATAGGCTGTTTAGTTCCTCCTCACTTTCTGCAACAGAGTGGTATCATCTGCATAACTGAGGTTAATATTTCTCCCAGAAATCTTAATTCTGGTTTGTGATTCATCCATCCTGGTATTTTCTATGATGCATTCTGCACATACAGGAAGTTAAATAAACAGGGTAACAACATACAGCTTTGCGTTGTCTGATTATGTGTCATCAAATCAATATCAACTCTTAGGGCAAGATAGATTTTCTCCATGTTGATCTGTCCCTAACCTGATCTTTCAGGTACAAGCATTTTATTCTTCTATATTGTAAGTGAGATGGGGTGGCTGTTAAACACTCAACTGAGTGGAAAGGTGGAGGTGGGGACAAATGAAGCATTCAAGTAATTCTTTCACCAATGAGCACAGACGGGTTATTTTCTGTGACCTGTAGACCTGCAAACATATCCCCATGCTCATGTTCTAGAGTCCTGATATCAGAATAGAACTGAAAACAGATAGTTTTCAGGGCTGTTTTCAATTGGACTCAAGAGGGAAAGGGAGATATCTCGAAATGAGCATTTTCCATCAAATTGTTTCTCTTCGAGACAGAAATAATTAACGACATTCCTCTGTGATCCAGATGTGCGAATGAATTCTTCTAGCCTTTGCTTAACAGGGATTTCCAGACACTGGCCTTCTCCAGGATCTCTCCCAGCAAGAAGCCAACTACCTCGGAGCTGCTATTGGAGGAATTCCTCTTCAGCTTGGAAAGAATGTATTTTTCTGTGTTCTCTGGGTCATATAATATATGTGGGTATATGCATAATTATGTATGTATGTATGTATGTATGTATGTATTCATTCATTCGTGTTTAGGTAGTGTATATTGGAGGTGGTGACCCTTTGAGAGCTCTATGCAACGAAATTTCATGTTAAAGAATGCCGATTAGTGTACATTCAAAGTGACAATAAAGTTATTCTAAGTTCTGTTGTCTTTTTTTGTAATTTCAGGCCAGAGGCCAACTCTGCTGCCCACGTGGTCATTCGGCTGACCCATCTCGCTGAATTTCATCCAAATTTAGGAAGCAGGAGTGTCCTTTTTTCTTTCTCCTGCTGAAGTCCAAGCACATCCTTTATCTTATCTTGGGTCCACAGCTCCCCACCGGCTCCTACGCTCTCACAACCATCTATGCGTGAAATCGTTCGCCGTCACGTTATCAAAACTGGCAGGCCTTCCCAGGATCTGGGGGTCGGACCCACCTCCGTGTCTCCCAAGCAGAGCCTTTCTCGTCGTGATCGAACAGCTCCCTTTGCCTCATTCCCGCGAAGAGCGGGAAACATTGGCGTTTCAGACACGCCTTTTCCTACCTCATCCTTCCCCGGACCCCGGCAGCAGGGAGAGCCTTGACCGAGCTGGGAGGTGCGCTTTCCCGCGTGATACAATTTTACTTTCGATTTCCTCGGCGAGTTTGCCTGATTTCCCCGAGATTCCGGGGAAACGAAAGTCGAAAGCGGTAGTGCTTTCCCCTCGGCTGCGTTCTGCTGGAGGAGAAGGGTGACAGGGCTTATTCCCGGGGAAAAAACGGTTCCAGAGCTTCTGCTTGTTTCGGTGAGTATTTAAGCGGCGGGAGACGGTGGGGAGGGAATAGGCTTCTCTCCATTGCTGGGGACCGGTAGGACTCCTCAAATTTAGGAACGCCGAAGGGCCTCCTTGTCCTGAAGGTGCCGTCGGCTCTGTGTATATGGAAAGTAGGGGGAGGCGAATTGCGCACTGACATGAATTAAGGCTTTTTCTAAATGAAATCGGCTCGGTTCGAGCGTTCTTGAGGAAGCATTCCCCGCACCCACCCAACAGGTAATTTTCCCTAAGGGAATTTTCCCTGCGAAATTCCCGGTTTCTTTCCGGAGCTCCGCTTGATTGCGTTCAAGCATAGGCTTGGAAAATCATCGGGTTAGAGCAGAGGACTTGTGGACTTCACCTCCCAGAATTCTCCAGCCAGCATAACTGGCTGGAGAATTATGGGAATTGAAGTCCACAAAAGCTGCCAAATTTGGGGACCCCCTGGATTAGAGGTATGGCACTTTCATTTGGATTCCTGCACCCGGTAGAGCGGCCATCCTCCACCTGTTATGGACTTGACTCCCAGCAGCCCAAGGGAGGCTGGGAATTGAAGTCCACACATTTAAAAGTTTCCAAGATTGAAAAACCGGGCTGTATGTAGAGGATTGGTCGATGCTGATTTCAATCTAGGTTTGTGAGACAGGTGAAGTATTATTGCAACTTATGAGCCCATATTGCCTAGTTAAGTTTCCCTTTATAAACGGCACATAATTGTGTAACTGAATTTTGCAGGATTTTTTTTTCCTGCCTATACCCAAAATACAGTTGTGGTTAGAAACCAAGCCGCTTAAGCTATAGCAGATCTTGAGTGCAAAGTCTGATATTTGGATTTTGAAGATGGCCTTCATTTTGGGTCTGAACAATGTGATAATATAGTAAATTGCAGGTTTACTATAAACCAGGCATGATGATGAATAAGAGTGGCACAACTAACAAACAATTTAACTTTTTTTTTTTACTGTTTATTGTACTGTGCATAGAGGGCCACTGTTGGTAGAGATGTTCCTGCTGTCCCTGGACGTCCCAACTCTACTGTGTGATCCTCTAGCTTAGTTTGACATGACAAATCAAAGTACATCATGCTGCAATTCTGTGCATGCTTTGGTATCATTTTTTACTGAATTTGCAACCTGAATTTGAATGTCAAAATATAGATTTACAGTATATGTCATTAGCCTTCATATAGTAGGAGTAGAGAAAAATAATTTCTAGTGATGTAAAGAGTTATTTTGAAAGCTGTATCTAGATAAAGATATAAAGTTTCATATATTTATGAATATTTATTAAATTGGGGTTTTTTAGTTATGGGCCAATTTGGTTTAATCTATTTTAATTGTTTTTAAGTTTTGTATTGTTGTGTTTTATTCAATGGCTGTTCACCGCCGTGGGTCCTTCTGGAGAAGGGCGGTATATAAATTTAAGAAAATAAATAAAATAAATAAATATTTATACAATTAAAATATATTCAAATAATAATAAATGTATGAATAGTAGGAATGGATCTATAAGCTATTATGTTCTAAAATGGGTAAAACGGGAGTGAAGAACTTGTGTCCTATTCCCAACATCCCTCATCATTGGCTATGGTAACTGGAATCATGGAAAATGTAACACTGCAACAATTGGAATGTCACAGGTTCTCCATCCCTTGGAGCAGTGGACCCCAATCTTTGGCTCTGTGGACTGGTGACAGTTAACAAACCAGTTAAGATAGAATCTCTTTAGAATATTTCTTTTTCCTGGCCCCCATATCTGGACTGTGGTGCTTCTTCTCACATCAACTAAATAACCCTTTCAGTTTATAGGTCTCTCACAGTGACATTGATTGCTCTTGTGGACAACTCTGGCAGGACCAGAATATGGGTAGTAGAGATGATCTGGTCCTGCATTATCTCTTGGCAATCTTTCAGATTGCTGGTCATGGAACCCTTCTGGCTTGTGTTTGGAAATGGGGAAAAGACAGTATTTCAGTGGTTTTCCTTTCTTTGAGGAAGGTTCCAATTGGTCTTGGTAATAGGGGAAGAGATTAAATTACCTTTCCTTGTGAGGTTCTTGAGATTTCAAGGAACATAATAAAAGCCATGCTATGGTGGATCAGATTCCTTGCTCATCTAGTCTAGTCTGTTCTCACAGTGGCCATCTGCACAAGGAATTCCATAGTCTTCTTGAAGATGGCCTTCAGAGACAATCACACTGCAATCAAGGTAGCCACTGATTGCCATAAGTTTTCTGAATTGGTTCAACACTTTTTGAAGCCAACTAAGTTTGTAGCCAGCTCTCCCTAAACTTCTATGTGAGGTTACTGGCCTGGGTCATCTATCAGTATGAGTTCAGATATCAGTGCTTGATATTTAGTTGTATTATCTCAATACTTGGCTGATCTGTCGCTAGATTGGGAGGCTTTAGGTGTCTGGATTGGGAAGAACAGGCTCAGAATTAACCCTAGTGAAACTGAGTGAATGTGGATTTGTGGGTCATCAATTTACTGTATTGGGAAGTCCTATTCATTGTCACTCGTGTGTTAGATACCTATTGCAACATAATATACATGAGGCTACTCTTAAAGAGTATTCAGAATCTGCAAGTGGTATAGAATATGGCTGTGCAGGTGATAATGAAAAGGTTGGGAAATATTAAAAACAGTGTCATTGCTATGTTTAGGGAGTTGCAAGTAAATATGCCTATTGTGATTTTTTTCTTCTAGGTTATAACATGGCTGACAACCATCCTGACCCACACAAATGCATGAGCAAACTTAATGAACATTGTCAGAAGAACTGTTTAAAATTGGAGTACAAAGACATTGCTATCACAGGCCCACCTCATGATCGTGTGTAAGTTGATGAATATCCAGAGATCATAAAAGGGATAATAGAGCAGTCTGGCTTTTTATGTGGGGATAATGGCAATATTGAGACTGGGAAAAGGAGTAATTGTGTCAGTTTAGGAACCACTGTTACAGAGCTTGTATACTCTGTCCTTGTTTACTGGCTGCAGTCTGTTCCATCAACTTTGTCATTAAGCTAAATGGTTACTAAGCGAACTGGGTGCCACACACCCATACACACACAAAAAAAACCACAGAGAGGGAGCGAGAGAGGGAGTGTTCTTACGAAGATAATTGGTTGCTGCTGTCTGATTCAGATTAAAGTTATCTTATACAGTGTCCTGGGTTGGACTTGTTTTCTCCCCTTCCTTTTTTACATCCTTCCACAGAAGAGACTGCTTAAAAAGCTATTTCTTCCTGGACTGCTTTTCTCCACAGAGCAGCATGTCCCAAAAAAGTGCTGACCATAAGTTAAGGAACCCAGCTCCTTAAGATAAGAACCCTCTGGCAGGCTGGCCGCTCCTACCTGAAACTGACCAAATCTTAATCAGTTTCATACTGAAGGCTTTTGCTATCAGGCATTTAAAATGTAGTCCTAGATGTAGGTGTTGGTCAGAAAATGATTTATTATTATTGCTGTCTGTTTGCAAACGGTTGCTAACCGAGCTGGTGATTAAATGAGAAGTGGTTCTATCGCATTTAGCTAGAAGGATGGTTTCAAGATAGAGACACGAATGGAAATGTAGTTCAGAGAAAATAGTCTTGTTCTATCAGAATCCCATACTGGAATTTGGAGAACCTGAGATTTCATTAAAACAGCCCCTCCCCACTTGGATGATTTGAGGGGAAAAAGGAAACAAATGATCTGGACTTCCAAGACTATCCTGTTGTTAACTTTTTTCTGATGATGGAGAAAATGGGAGTTATAATTGTGCAATGGAGTGTATTTTGCAGACGATGCATCTCTCCTCCCACTTCACAATATTTTCTAAATTACTTTCTTTACTGTAGATTCACTGTAGCAGTTGCCATTGGCATGGTCCAATATGAATCTGCCATTGGTAAAACCAAGAAAGAAGCAAAAGCTCGGGCAGCTGTATTAGCCTGGAATACCATACAAAAGCAAAAAAAGGTAAGTGGAGGAGTGCCTACAGACCAAGACCTAAACCAGAGTTCCCCAACATTTCTGGCTTTGCGGACTGGCGGGGAGGAAGGGAATGGTTCATGCAAGTGGCCAGTAAGCACGCACACGCAGCTCCATTTGCGCAAGCAGCATAATCACCTGCCGCTCGCGTAAATGGAACGTGTGCCCATGCTTACCCACTGCACGTACAAGTGAGGTGTGCGTGTACGTGCTCGCCAGGTATTTCCACGGCCCAGTTGCAAACCCCTCATGGCCCACTAGAATTAGGCAAATTATACTGAACTCCCCCCCACACCCTTATACTTCAGTGAATCATGAGGTCGTCTGTCTGAATCACTCCTAAATGCTATTTCATTTTTGTAGACGTAATATTTCAACCCGTTTTGCTTTGTTAACATTTCTTGCGCACATCTATCAAGGTCCTCTTCCTCACACTCTATACTCCATTATGCTTTCAAATCTAGTCTAAAATCTAAAATTACTGCATAGGTAGGTTTAAAGGGTATAGATTTTCAAACTGGGATTGATTAAAATAATTAAGATTAAGACAACATGGTGAGCTTTTAAAATATGTTCTTGCCTATCATGGCCGTAAAGAGTGGTTAGAATTATTTGTCCTTTACTGTGGAGGTTGAGGTCAAATTTGGAGAATGGCTACAGCCAAAGCAAGTAGGGTTTGTCTAGGTTTGGGAGAGGATTAGAAATTTTCCTTTTAAAATACTGTTTAAACTTATTTTAGGAATTAATCTAGTTTTCATGTTTCCTACTTCAGATTGGAAGGCGATTGCCAATTTTCAGAGCTTTAGAACAGGACTCCATGAGGGTTGAAGGCCGTGATTTGACCACCTTTGCCATAAAGTCAAATTAGGCATTCCCCAGGCAGTCTGTGCTGAGGAAAGGAATGTCCTTTCAGTGATTAACTTCAGGTAGCTGATTCTAGGAAGGGTACCTACAGGGGAAGAAGTGCTACCTTTTATGCCATATTTCCCCTGTAAACCCTTCCCCTCTTTGCACAGTGTGAGGGTTTTTCAACTTCTGCTAGGTGCTACTGTCAGGGGCACAGGACCTTATGTGGAAACACTCTAAGCAAGTTGTTTTTTCTCTGTAAAGCAAGATTTTTCAAGGTTGCACAAAAACACCTTCAAGTTCCTTCAAACGAACGTATTTATTATGCCATAAGCTAAAGCTAACTTGATCACAATTCTGTTTCCACCTTAGGCCTATGGAATATGCCTGGAATTATCTCCCCCACCCCCCCAGTCCAAAGCTTTCTACAGCTTGCACGATTCTTCAACCCACATATATTTTACATAGTCGTGGGGTCATAAAGTAGATCTGCCCTTCTTTTCTCTCTCTCTTTTTTTTTTTGCTTACAGTATTTATTTGTGATCCATTGTACATTTTGCTAAATCAGAACAATACTTTTGCCAAAAATACTGCAATTTATGTTACTGTCTCTCTTTACAAGAGATAATAAATGAAGAGCAAGTTATCTGTTCTTTGCGCAGGAATTCCAAGAACAATTTCACTCTCCTCAAGCAGATTTACTTATGCTTATTTTTTTTGTAGGGAGAACCGGATTTATGTGAGCAGCACAAGGAGTTAACGTTATCCCCACTTTCTCTAAATGTTCCTGAATGTACATCTCCAAATTCAATTAACTATGTTTCCTTGCTTAATGAGTATGCATTAAAGAACAAAGTGCATGTTCAGTATAGCTTGGTATCTAAAACTGGATTGGAACATAAACCAATGTGAGTTACTGATAATATTTTATCTTGGGGAATAGGGTTGCGTTTTTTTTAAGAAAAATATTCTCTTGAGATATGTAGGTGTTACTGAATTTTATTCATAGGAGACTGGTTCACGCATTGCAGTGAGCCATAGTTTTATTTGACAGTGGTTTCTTGAATAATGGTTGGGTTTATGCACCATGCTTAATCATAAGTCATGGTTTATAAGTCACAGTAGCTGTATTTACATATCACACTAAACCCAAATTAAACCTTTTCACACAGAGAATGTGTGAAACAGCAGAAGATGTTGTTGCAAACAGACAAATGCAAGTTTAGGCTGCAACCACAGGAATATAGCTCTAGTAATCAGATTTCTCATATATAATATATTGTTACACATTTTAACAAGCCTTGTTTAAGCTTAGCAGAACCATACCATCATAGAATGTAAAAGGTTAATTAATTCATTTTGCAGTGACCTTGTAACTTTTAACTTTATCACTGTGATAAGAAAAAATTAAGGCATTCATGTATGAATCATTTTTGAGACCTGTGAAAACTGTAATTTGCAGTGTAATGGCAGTTAAAATATAGGTAAGCTGAACTACCAAAAAAAAAAAATGTAGAGGTTGGAAGAGGTTTAGTCCAATTCCTTCCTGGTATGGGGATCCACTGATAGGGCATCCCTAATAGAGAACAACCTGTACTCTGTTTAAATACTGCCTGTGAAAGAGAGTTCACTGTCTCCTGAAACAATATATTCCGTGGAAGGAAACCTTTTCTTGATGTCCAACTGAAATCTATTTCTTTATAAATCAAATGGATTATTTCCTCTGTAAAAATTTTGAACAATTCTCCCCTGTCTTATTTTACAGCCGATGCAGTCTAGCAAACACAGAATAAAAAAGGAACAGTGATATTTTAAAGTTCTGGTTTTAAGGTTGATATATGTGGTACTGAAAAGTTTGTGAACTTGCTTATTTATTTACGTAGGAAATATATACTGCTATATAGCTATGTATAAATAAATTGTGTATTTTAAAAGGTTGATTACACAACCATGAAGCGCTTTAGGTACATAAGCTCAAAAGTAAATCTGACTGCCTTGAACTGGGCTTATTTTCAGATATATGTATAAAATCGCAGCTTTTATATTCAGTGTGTTTTATATCAGCAGTAGGCTCCTTTGATTTACTGAAAGTTACTTCTAGATAGATAGGAACTGGTTGGCAGCCTTCTTTTACAACACTGAACATCATTTTTTTTCTCCTTTTATATCTTCTAGCTTTTCTTATGAGTGTCGGATTGGTGATACAGTATTTGATGTTGGAAGAGGAAATAAAGCTCAAGTAGCCAAATTTGAAGCAGCCAAACTAGCATATAAAAAGTTGACTAGCTCATCAACTTTCAGAGTATGTAAACTGAAATATACCATATAGTCCCTGTCATGTTTTGGATAAAAGAAATCAGGTTGCTCTCTTAAGTTTTCCTGTCCCATGAAATGGAATTGTTAACAGGTTGCATTATGGTACAGTCTTTTGATGTACACAAAGAAAACCTTCAAAAGGTTTGACTGTTAACTGTTTTCATTATAAAAGGTGATATAAAATTTGTGAAGAACTACTTTTATCTAAGCCAATGGTCCACAAGCTTTGCAGCTTGGTGGTCCAACTGGGGGGGAGAGGAACTGGTATGCGTGAGTGGTGTGCTAGCATGTGTGTAGCCTGACTCATATGAGTAGCAGGCTGGTGTGCACGTGCACACTTGTGTGCGCGTGCAACAGCCCGCCATTCGCGAGAGTAGAGTTGCTCATACATGCACTGCCCCACTGATCACCCAGCCTGTTTGCAAATAGGCAATGGCCTGGTAGTGGGCCACGATCCGGAGGTTGGGGACCTCTGATCTAAGCAACTTATTATTGTTGCATTCATTGTAATTTCTCCAGAGTAGAATTTGTCTGACCATAGTTACTCATGCCTGAATAACATCTTGACAGATCATTAACATGGGTTGATTGGAAAACTATATGCAGTACTGGTTCATAATGATTTATCAGATGTTTCACTTGTTCTGAATCACAATCATGAGATCAGGGCACCATTTTGAATACTGTGATTCTGTGTCTACTTGGAATTCAGTCTCATTCTTTTTGATTGTGCTTGCTCTCAAACAAAGCTTTATAGCCTGATATTGCTTCATTATGAGAGTGGTTGGAATACAGTTTTCCATTGTTTCCTATTAAATCCTCCCCCCTCCCATTGGATGTTTCTAAGTGCAAACCTGGACGAATTTAGACTGCTTATTAACAGCTATTTACATAGTTATAGCTGTGATCTTGTAATTTCTCCTTTTCTTGGTACATCACATTGCATGTTACTGTAGGTAGTCCTCTACTTAAAATCATAATTGAGCACAGCATTATGGTCATAAGTTGTTGCAATCATAAGGCAAAGTGTCATGTTTTTGACACTTTTTTTAGTGGTTGTTAAATGAATACTTCAATTGTCAAGCAAATCCATTTACCCAATGGGTGTTGGGTTTTTTTTTGCTGGAAACTGGAAATAAACACTGGAAGCTGGGAAAAACTGAAATAATCAAAGGCAAACCTGGCAAAGATAATCCTACTTGGAATGTTGCAGTAAACTGTAAATGGGGTTAATCTTAAACAGCATTTGGAAGCTACAATTGGTCCAGACCCCTATGGTGGTGGCACATGTAACACCAATTTTACCTGAGTTGCACTGGCTGCTGCTTTGCTTCTGGGTTCAAGTCCAGGTGTTGTTTATCACCTTTAAGGCCCTTTATGGCATGGGTCATAAGTATATCTGCTGAACCATCTTTCCCCAATGGGATTGACCTGTCCCACTTGTGCTGGTAGAAGGGGCCTACTGTGGATCCCATCAGCCAAAGAATTTCAGCTGGTGGGATCCAGGAGAAGAGCCTTTTCTACCATGACTCCTGCCCTTTAGAACATCTTTCCATAGGAGGTAAGATCTTCCCTCTTTCTTTTAGCCTTCAGGAAAGTCCTTAAAATTTGGCTATGCCGGCTGGGAAGGGGTCCTAATAGCAATAGCAATAGCAATAGACTTATATACCACTTTCCAGTGCTTTACAGCCCTCTCTAAGCTGTTTACAGAGTTAGCACATTGCCCCCAACAATTTGGGTCCTCATTTTACCCACCTTGGAAGGATGGAAGGCTGAGTCAACCTTGAGCCCGTTGAGATTGGAAAATCAAAATTGCAGGCAGCTGGCAGGCAGCAAAAGTAGCCTGCAGTACTGTACTCTAACCACTGCGCCACCATGGCTCTTCTTCTAAAGAAGAAGCTGCTTAATGGAGGTGGTTGATAGACTAACAGAGAAGACAATCCAATTCTCTTCTCCAAACCCTTATTTTTCAGGTTGTTCTATTTTTTGTGCTTTTAATACATTTTATATTTACAGTATAATAGTTATATGTTGTTTTATCTTGATGCTGCTGCTCAGAGTTGCCTGAACCACTACATGGGTGGCAGATAGATAGATAGATAGATAGATAGATAGATAGATAGATAGATAGATAGATAGATACATACATACATACATACATA
>JANHZT010003923.1:29253-41844 GCA_032468215.1 Stegonotus admiraltiensis
GCTTAATGCATTGTAAGCCGCCCTGAGTCTCCGGAGAAGGGCGGCATATAAATCAAAGCAAAAAAACAAAAACAAAACAACAACAACAATACACAACAATACACGAGCATATAATAGATGCAAACTCAAGGTAAATCACTCCAATCTCGACTGCAGAAAATATGACTTCAGCAACAGTGGTCAATGCCTGGAATGCACTACCTGACTCTGTGGTTACTTCCCCACCCGCCTCCATTGAACCACCCGCCTCCATCGCTTCCAGATCGGGCGATCCGGTCTGAACCGGGAGCATTTCACCCCTGCTTTTCTCACCCTATCCATGCAAGACAGAAGAGAAACCTTTGGAGCGCCACTTTCGTGAGTGTAGCTATGCACACACACTGGCCCTTCTCTTGCGAATGAACCATGGCCCAGTAATGAGTCACAGGCCTGGGGCTGGGAACCCCTGCAGAAAATATTAAGACCAATGGGTATGTATGCAGTATGCAGGCATTTGAATTTCCTAAATTTTAAAGGAAATAAAACAAACATCTTTCTTAATTTATTTAAAAAAATGTAAAAAATGAAATGAAATTCATGTCATTTGATTGGATTTATGAAAAACGACCCGGTCCAGATTTGCTTATTTTCCTCATTTCACAGAATCAACTTCTGGATTTTTCTTTTGGTTGTTGTTGTTGTCGTCAGTTGTTCTGTGATAAATATGTCAGTTCCCACTTCTTTGGTAATTATAGAAGTACTGAACAGAGTACCAAGGAGCTACCAGCCAGCTTCATTACTCATTATCATTGATCTGGGTTTTGGTATTTTTATCCCCCTATCAAGTCCTTCCCAAAAGACCTGGGATAGAGAGACATTGTTTGCAACAATAAAGATATTGTTGCAGGAGGTAAGCTGCTTCAAGTAAAACTGTCTTTTGCAGCCTGACTGATAGTGATTTTTGTCAATGCCAATGGCATTCAGAATAACGGAATACCAGAGTTGAAAGGGACCTTGGAGGTCTTCTAGTCCAACCCTCTGCACAAGCAGGAAACCTATACCATTTCAGACAAATGGTTGTGCAATTCCTTCTTAAAAGCCTCCAGTGTTGGAGCACCCACAACCTCTGGAGGCAAATCATTGTGCTAATTAATTGTTCTAACTGTCAGGAAATTTCTCCTTAGTATTAGGTTGCTTTTCTCCTTGATTAGTTTCCATGCATTGCTTCTTGTCCTGCCTTCAAATGCTTTGGAGAATAGGTTGACCTCCCTCCTCTTGGCAGCCCCTCAAATATTGGAACACTGCTATCATATTACCCCAGTCCCTTTTTTACATTAAACTAGACATACCCAATTCCTGCAACTGTTTTTCAAATGTTTTGGCCTCCAATCCCCTAATCATCTTTGTTGTTCTTCTCTGGACTCTTTCTAGAGTCTCAACATCTTTTTTATATCGTAGCGACCAAAACTGGATGCGATATTCCAGAATAGAATATTAGTCTATTCTTCCATTCTAGGTAGGTAAAATGAGGACCCGGTTTGTGGGGGCAATAAGCTGACTTTGTATAAAATAGAACACTGCTTGGGGGAGGGGCAAAAAGCCCTACTAAGCTGGTATATACAAAAGTATGAAGGCTATTGCTTAACGCATTGTAAGCCGTCCTGAGTCTCCGGAGAAGGGCAGCATATAAATCAAACTAATAAATACATACATACATACATACATACATACATACATACATAGTCAGAATCTGTCTGACTCTTGCAGTGTTTGGAGTGGTAGCAATCTTGGAAAGTCGCAATTGCTTCTGGTTAGTCTATGTAACTTGAAAGAGAGACGTACTTCTATTAAAATCCTACATGAGACTAAATGCGTTTTCATATCTAGTGCAGTTGCAGTGATGTGTGTGCAATTGCATCAATATGTAAGTGTGTGCATGGAAGAGGGAGATACTGAGGATTAATGGGATTAGAGAAAACATGACATTTGCAGTGGCCCTGAAGGAAATACATTACGTCTTTCTCTGGAAAAGATTGCCTGTTGCTATTAATTTGCAATATGAAAACCAAAGAGCCTCTTAACATTGTGTGCTGCATGCATCTCAGACATGCTTTTGCCAGATGATTTGATTGCCGAGTTACCAGTTCACCAGATGCCTGACAATAAAGAACAAGCATGTTTATGAAACTGTGAATTACTTGTTTTTCCTTTGCATCTGAATTCAATCCCAAGAATCATCTCCCAGGAGTAATCCTGCTTTTTTGTAAAGCAAGAGAAGGGGAGGGGGGAGAGACAAAGCGAAGACAGAGAAAGGTTGTTCTTTTGGTTAAATGTTTGATAATGGAGGAAAAGTGAGATGAAGAGAGAGGTGGGGAGGGAGCGAGAGAGAGAGAGAGAAGAAAGGATGGATAGATGGGGATGAGATAGATAGATAGATAGATAGATAGATAGATAGATAGATAGATAGATAGATAGAGATAGACAGATAGATAGATAGATAGATAGACAGATAGATATAATGGATGGATGGATGGATGGATGGATGGATGGATGGATGGATGGGTGGATGGATGGGTGGATGGATGGATGGATGGGTGGATGGATGGATGGATGGATGGATGTATAACAGAACAACAGAAAACAGAATAACAGGGTTGGAAGGGACCTTGGTGGTCTTGTAGTCCAATCTCCTGGTCAAGCAAGAAACTCTATGTCATTTCAAACAAATAGTTGTCCAATCTCTTCTTAAAAACCTCCCTTGTTATTGAGCCTACAACTTCTGGAGGCAAGTCATTCCACAGATTAATTGTTCTCACTGTCAGGAAATTTCTCTTTAGTTCTAAGTTGCTTCTCTCCTTGACTAATTTCCATCCGTTGCTTCTTGTCCTGCCTTCAGGTCCTTTGGAGAATAGGTTGATTGCCTATCTATAAATAGATGCATAGTTATGACTTGCTTTGTGGATATTTGTGGATGTACAATATAGCTTTATAAATTACTCCAGTCTCATAAGCAAGACCCTTTCTACGTCTGTGTCTCCCTTATTAGTACTGCAGTTGCGGTATATTCAAGCAACAATGTATTCCTGGTGCAAAGACTCTGCCTTAATTACTATCTGCTAGATAGTAATTAAATCTGTCAGGGGTATTGTTTTTGTACCTGGGATTCAATGCCCTATAGAAGAAATCCAGAGATTATATCCAATAAGCTTTCTTAAGTGAAAACCTGTTTGCAATGTAAACCTCTGTGGTTAATAATTGCTATATGTCTGTGGTTTTTTTCAAACTTCATTGCTATTGTAGACCTAATGGTAACTTTTCAGTATACGTATGTGTGTTGCCCCTAATACAGAAATAAACACATTCCGTGATTATTTTTGTATCTTGTAGAGTAGACCAAGACAAATTTGTAGGTATAATTAACATATCCATTAATATTTGAATTTTCAATCATTTATACCCAATGAATTATTCTGCTAAACAAACTAGGGTTAAATTTGGGAAGCATTTTGATCAATTTGCATTTTAATGTGAACTTACCAATTTGCACTTTTTAATTCATATGGAAATACAATTAATTTATCTTCTGTGAATTTTGCACTGGAAGTCCTTAGGGTTTGTTTTAAAAGGGATTCACCTGACACAAATGTTGGACCACAGATCACATCCATGTGCATGGAATGAACCACAAATCATTTTCGATATGGCCATGGTGCAAAAATGTAGATCTGTGATTTGAATTTTGATTATGCTTATGTTGAAGTTACCTGAAACTTCAGATCACCTCCATAACTGCTTTGGTCAGAAACCTTTGTCATCAAAATAGAAACTGTAGTCCTGTCTGAGCTTTTTAAGTGTATCAACAGTCTGAAATTTTAGCTATCATATCATCATATATTTTATAAATGAGTTAATATATACTCATGGTTATCCAAGAATAACCAAAAATTACAGCTTTTCTTTTAAAAACTGTATTTCCCATATATACTCATATAGAAGCCCATCCAAAAATAAGATGACCTTCAATTTTTTAAACAACAACGAAAAAGCATTACATATATGGCTCAGTTTATCTGCACATTTTTCATAGGTCTTGGGTTGAAAATTCAACGGTCAGCTTATCCACAGTGGGATTTATATAGGAATATAAACAGTAATCATATTCCCCATTGCTGAGCTTAAACTCTATCTACCCATCTTATAGAAAACATACAGTATACTGGCATGAAATCCAGCCATTGGAGTTACATGACTTCACTCTGAAATAACAAGTGTATTTGATTTTATAGATTTTATGGCTATATTTGTGACAAAAATATTTCTTGACACGGGAAAATTTTGTGGATGATTTAAGCTGGTTTTACAGATAGTCTAAGAATGAAAAAAAAATAGAATATTTTTGCTGTGGTTAGAGAAACGTTGGGGGAGAGATATAGGATTGATGTAGATAAGTCTCATTTAAATTTGTTATCTTCTTGAGTACAGAAGGAAAAAAAAATAGAAATATGTACTATCTATTTATTAGTGGAAATTGAATCCAACAGAATTTCCTGGAAGCATTAAAATGACAAAACTGGCTGATTCCATTATTATTATGGCTCATTTGGTACAAATAAATGTCTTGCAGTGCTTTTATATTAAGCCCACTTAAATATTAACTAGATTTTTAATTCATGATTATTATCTATCATTCTATGCAAACAGAGGTAAACTGAACTGATTGTGGTGTAAGGTACATAAACCTCAAGGAATATCTGTATTTAATTTCATACACGGAATTTATCTTCTTCTGAATTTTTACAACAAAAGTACATACATTGAGCCATACTCCAAAAAGCATTACAAAGGGAAACTGCTACACCAAATACCTCATTAGGTAGAATCATGAAAGGTCATTGTATTTAGATAAAAAACATGTCGATTGAGAGCCAGTTTGGTCTAGTGGTTAAGGCACCCAGGCTAGAAGTCAGAAGACTGAATTCTAGTCCCACCTTAGGCATGAAAACCAGGGGTGGGTTCTACTTACCTCCGCTACCAGTTTGCAACCGGAGCGTGCGTACGCTTCTGCACATGCACAAAAGCTTCTGTGCATGCACAGATCATTCATGATGACATCTGTCTGGGTGGGCGGAGCCTCCTGCCGCTGTTACTACCGGTTCGCAAGAACCGGACCGAACCAGGAGCAACTCACCATTGATGAAAACGGAAGGGATGGCATTGGGTCAGTCACACTCTCTTAGCCTGCAACACCAGGCTTAGGCTTCAATTCTTGTTGGTCAACTCCTATCCCAATGAATGAATCCACATTTAGTTGATTTGAAAAAGATGGGCCCTGAACCTGCAGGAAAACTTAAAAAGGAAAAAAAATGTGCATAACTTTTTGTGTAGCCTTTATTAGACTATTAAACTGATAAAAAAAAATAGGTTGGAATAGAGTTGGAAGGGACCTTGGAGATCTTCTAGTCCAACTCCCTGCTTAGGCAGGAAACCCTGTACCATTTCAGACAAATGGTTATCCAATCTCTTCTTTAAAAACCTCCAGTGTTGGAGCATCTACAACTTCTGGAGGCAAGTCATTCCATTGATTATTTGTTCTAACTATCAGGAAATTTCTCTTTAGTTCTAGGTTTCCATCCTTTGCTTCTTGTCCTGCTCTCTGTTGCTTTGGAGAATAGTTTGACTCCCTCTTCTTTGCGGCAACCCCTGGGTTTTTTTCTGCCTTCTTGACCACCTGCCTACCTACCTGCCACCCCACCCCCCCACCATCCCTGATGCAATAAACACAAACCATGTTTAAGAATTTATCCATCCAATTTAGGAAATAAATTCATGTTATAAAAATGTTTGGACAAGGGCATCAGAAAGATAAACTTCTTCATTTACTATTATGACCTGGATGTATATACAGGTAGTCCTTGATTTGCACTCCAATTGAGCCAGAAAGTCTGTTGCTAAGCAACGCCAAGTTGTTCAGTGAGTTTTGCCCTATTTGTTCTGCCACAGTTGTGCAAATCACTGCAGTTATAAAGTGAATCAATCTGTTCTTTAGGGAATCTGGCTTCCTGCATTGACTTTGCGTGTTGGAAGCCAGCTGGGAAAGTTACAAATGGCGAACACATGATCTCAGGACAGTGCAACTTCCATAAATGCGTGCCAGTTGCCAAGTGCCCAAATTCTGATCACATGACCATGGGGATGCTGCAACAGTTGTAACCGCTCATAAATCACCTTTTTTCAGTGCTATTGTAATTTCAAACGGTCACTAAACGAATGGTTGTAAGGCAAGGACTACCCGTCTCCATGTAAACTGTTTGACCTGAATATTAAACTGGTACTGGCTGGGGGTGGGGGGGAAGCTTCAAAGGTGAGTTTTGCTGAACTCATAGAAATATCAGCTACATAGGTTTGGCTGACTCTACATTGCAAAGACAACATCAAGCATTTACTAGTTTCTGGGAGAAAGGTCCACCTTTGGCATAGTACTAAAATGTATGGATGCTTTTGTTTTATTATTGAAGCTTATAGATGATTGAAGAATAACTGTCTTCAAAAAGAATAGGACTGCTGAGCAATCTTCAATTTCTGTTTCTTCCTTGGGTCACTCCTTTCCATTTTAGAAATAAGATTCTGTCTGTTACACTTGGTATATTTGTACAGGCTGAACGTAAAGAAATGCTTAATTTATGTAAAAGTAGAACTAACGAGAAAGCATCTATCAACATGTGATGTCTGCAGAATAAAGAAGATTGAGAGAACATTTATGACTCAGCTCTTGAGGATTATTTATAGGGTACCATATTTTTACTTGAAATCATGGATATTCTGAATTCATGAGAGAAAACCCTGCTGACAAATTTTAGGAATAAATTACTTGCCATCGTGATTAAATTATAGCCTGTTATGCAAACACAGAGTCATACAACCTGAACTGGAAGGAAATAACTAGAATATTATTTCAGTTGAACTCAATCTCTGCTGACATATTTACTGTATGTAGGGGGTTTGCTTTGTTTGCAATAATGCCCTTTGCCTTTTTTTTTCCCTTGGCATTTTTCTTTAACTTTCTAATTTGGAACATCCATTCTCAGGTAGTCCTTCATCCAAGTATTCATGAAGTTCAATCTTAAAACAAAGCACGAAGGTAAAAAAAAAAAAAGGGGGGGGGAGTTTAAAGATTTCCCTTGCCAATCATGTCTGAGTCTAGGGGGCCAAGTTCATCTCCACTTCACAGCTGAAGAGGCAGCATTGTCCAAAGACACTTCTGTGGTCACAGGGTCGGCATGACTATATACCGAAGGCACACAGAATACTGTTACCTTCCCATGGAAGTGGTACCTATTTATCTACTTGCATTTACACGCTTTTGAATTGCTAGGTTGGTAAGAGCTGGGGCAAGTAATGGGAATGTATTCCATTATGCAGTACTCATGTCTCAAACTGCCAGTCATCAAGTCAAGAAACCTAGCATCTTAACCTGCCATAGCCCAAAACAAAACCTAATAATCCCCAAAAAGGAAACTCATAGAAGCTTTTTATCCCAATGTTTAAGGAAAGACACATTTTTATGGCCTTCCAGTAGAGTAGGAGGTCAGAAAAGAAGGGCTACCACAGAAAATGCACACTTTCCACTAGCTGGCAACATGCTAAGAAAGAGATCTGAAGCATGCTTACTCTACCTGATCTTGAGGAATAGGTAGATATCCTGAAGGAAAGTTAATGCTGCAAATAACTTGATCCCATGCTGCAAAAAAAAAAAAAGACTTCAAAGTTGATAATCAGAATTTAGAATTGCATCCAAGAAAAAAAAAAACTTGGAAGCCACTATAGCTCTATATGTTGCAGTGCAGTGCAGTGCAAAAGAGGTGTAACATGTAGCACACAGCAATGCACAAGCTATCACATTCTGTACCAGTCATAACTTCAGGGTAGTCTTCAAGGGCAGCCTCATATGGGATACGTTGCAGTAGTTCAGCTGGTATGTGACCAATATTTTCACAAATATTGCTAGTCCAGGAATACATAGAACTGATGTACACACTGAATCTCTACAAAGGTAACAGTAACCACAGCTAGCACCTGCTCCTTAAGCAGGAACTGTGAGTCTAGGAGGACCTCAAATTTTCACCTGCTCTATCAGTGGAAGCTGCTACCCCAGTCATAAGTCAAAGATGACACATTGCAAGATCCAGGGCACATATACTGCATATAGAGAAATGCTCAAAGCCACAGGAACCTACATCAATTCCAATGGGGTAATACTAGTTCTTAGAACTGAAAACTATTTTTTTTCTAGCATAATAAAAATCTATGACTATCAAATTGAATATTGCCCAACTTTCAGCTCTACATTTGCTTTAGTTTATCATTTTGTAAGTCTGAAAAAAAAATGTAGATATTATTGTGCACAGTTTTCTAGATAGGAACATTGAAATGAACACATTTCCACATATAATCTGTAGCCCCCTTTCACAAAATAAAACCTTTCAAAGTAGAGAATAATAAGGTAAATATTTACAAATAGAAACAATGATCATTTAACAGCAATAAAATGCTTTGGCAGTTATAGCACAAATGAGTACAAATAAATAGGAAACATGGAATAGCGTAAGAACAATCATTGTAATGGAAAAAAGAAAGAACAAATGAAATACTCTAGCAATCATAGTACAAATGAGTACAAATAAATAGGTAACATACCACACCACAAAAACAAACAAACAAACAAAAATTCAGAACTTTTTGGAGCTTATAGAGAAAAAAAAAATGAGACCAAAAAAGGTATAAGTAATAGAAACACATGAAAATGTGAGTAGGTGTTCAGAAATGTTCCTATTTAGAGAAATGTGTAAAACCATTTATACAGACTACAACAGTAACCTTTTAACATCATATTTTAAGAGCCTGTCACTATATTTAAATGTCTACAATGATGGATTCACTTGAACCTAAGGACTTTCTCCCTCATCCCAATTTATGGCAGTTTCATTTCAATCAATCAGCTGAATCAATGAATGCTGGACTGAAGAGGGAATTGGGTATCCCTACTTCAATAAAAAGAAGGAATAGTGGTGTCATGAAAGCAATGTTCCAATATCTAAGGGGCTGCCACAAAGAAGAGGGACTCAAGCTATTCTCCAAAGCATCTGAGGGCAGTACAAGAAGCAATGGGGGGAAACTAATCAAGGAGAGAAGCAACCTAGAACTAAGGAGAAATATCCTGAGTTAGAACAATTAATCAGTGGAACAAGTTACCTCCAGAAGTTGTGGGTGCTCCAACACTGGAGGTTTTTTTTTAAAAAAAAATCCAAATTTTATACTTTATTAAATATAGTTGTTCAAGACAAACTATTCATTTTCTTCACTGCGCAGTCTGGCATTTGGATTGGTAACTTTGATAGCAAGCTGAGCTGCTCTCTCCCCAATTATCTTCTGGTTCTTGGATGAAACGTTATGAGCAATTTCTGCACAAAATGACTTGTTGCTCATCATTAGCACCTCCAGCTCTTTGACATTATGAACAAGAAATTTCCAGAATCCCAAGGGCAGCATGTGTTTTGTTTTCTTATTGCTCCCTTATTGCATCAAGATCTGACCCTTAAATCTTCTGCGAACTCTGTTGTCGATACTTCTTGGCTTGTGCCAGTTACGCTTGATTTTGACTTAGTGATCAGACTGATGATGGATGAACTTCTTGGTCCTCTTTTTGACAATATTAGGTTTGATGAGAGGCCTCAGAGCTGGCATTGTAACGACTATCTTAAGTGCCGCAGTAAGGAAACCTTGGTGGCACGGAAGGAAAGAGAGACAACACTGGAGGTTTTTAAGAAGAGATTGGATAACCATTTGTCTGAAAAGGTATAGGGTTTCCTGCTTGAGCAGGGACTTGGACTAGAAGACCCCCAAGGTCCCTTCCAACCCTGTTATTCTGTTAAGAAGAGTAGGAAGAATTTAATGACATGCAACTTGTGGACATTATTCCAATCTTGTCTTTTACAAGCTTTAACCTTCATGTGTTTTTAAAGAACATCTTAATTAATCAATCACTCAATCGGTAGATTTACTAAGACATTAGTAATTAATCAGCTTGCAAATGAATGAAATGGAGTTTAGCTAATAGGTACTGAACTGAAAGGCTGTTATCACAACTACAGAGGTGATATATTTAAGTTACATTATTTCTTTATATTGTGGAAAAGGTACAGATACAACAACTGTTAAAACTGATGGAATCCTGACAAAGTTCAAAGAATTATTAATTTTTCTCCTCTTGTTCAGAGCAAACTTAAAAAAAAAAAAGTTTGATTCAATGAATTGAGGCTACATGTGTCCTTAAAGTTAAGTTAGGATGATGGGAAAAAAATAATTTTTATTAGCTATAAAATGCTTTATACTGCCTCCTATATAATCTTTATACTGCCTCCTAGGTTCATTTGGCAAAAACTACTACTCAGACTTTTACAATAAAGGAAATGGTTCAAATTTTTCTCTTATGAATGTGATCTCTGAATATCTAGTTATGAAATTTGATTTAATAGATACGGTTGCTTCACTTTTAATTATGCAAGATGCAAGTACATGCAAGTAGAATAGAAGATAGGTATATAGTTCTTTAACTTTGCATGAATAATGTTTGCAATTTGCAACTGACACAAACGGGTAAGTATGGTATTTAGAGCACATTGTTCTTGGACAAACTTTGGATATAACCTAATAGGCAGCCCTATTTTTAGAATACTGTATAATAATAAAATAATAATACAAAGATTCTGATGGGACACTCTTTGAGCAGTGAGATCTTTAAGCTTCCCAAAATGCACTCATGAAAGCTATGGTTTCATGGTCTTTGAAGATAAAGTAGGAATGGAGTTCATATACTCTGACTATCAGGGAGTAAAGGTAAAGGTAAAGGTTCCCCTCACACATATGTGTTAGTCATTCTCAACTCTAGGGGGCAGTGCCCATCTCCGTTTCAAAGCGAAAGAGCCAGTGCTCTGTGGTCATGTGGCCAGCATAACTAAATACCAAAGGCACACGGAACGCTGTTACCTTCATACCAAAAGTGGTCCCTATTTTTCTACTTGCATTTTTTACGTGCTTTCGAACTGCTAGGTTGACAGAAGCTGGGACAAGTAACGGGAGCTCACCCCATTATGCAGCACTAGGGATTCGAACCACTGAATCCCTGCTGACTTTTTGATCGACAAGCTCAGCGTCTTAGCCTCTGAGCCTTTAAAAGCACTGTTGCTTTAAAAGCAGGGGCTGTTCATGAAGACCTTCAGGCACAGGTCCCAAAGGTGCTTTCACAAGAGGCAACTGGACTTTCTGCTTTTTCTTTGAAGACATTTCGCTTCTCATCCAAGAAGCTTCTTCAGCTGAAAAACCAGAAATTCCAGTTGCCTCTTGAAAAAGCACCCTTGGGACAACCATGACCTTGATGACTGTGAATCTCCATAGACCTTTAGGCACAGGGGCTCCTATAGATGGCATTACCTCAGATTTGGGAACCTCGGCAAGCCCCCAAGAGGCTATCACCAAGGAAGCAGTTTCAGTTTGGATAAGATAGTCTTGGAGATATCCAGACCCGGAGACATTAGGCTTTTAAGGGTGATAACCAGTAACTTGAATTACATCCAAAAGTTAACTGCAGCCAGTGCAGCTCCTGCAGTAGTTTTGTTACATGCATGAATCTCAGTACACCCATCACCAGTTGAATGGGTCACCAGTTAACTTTAAGAACATGTGTAGCCAGATGGTCAGGGAGCTCCAAGTAGAGTAAATTGCAATATCATCTTAGTCACAAGATGGCAAGGGGTTATTTTTGTAGCAGGACATTCAGTTGAACATTCCTACAGCCATTGTAAATCTACAATGCCTTTGCTCATTAATGGTTATGAGGCTACAAAGGTATACAAAGGATATACCATACTTTTTCTCATATCCATATCTTGCTTTTAAAAATATATTAGCAATATACAAGCAGGAGTCCCAGTAGCATATGTCCATTCACTGATTGTAAATTTATACTGAACAATGCACCTAAAGGTATTTCTTATAACCTTGGGAAGAGACCAGTTTATTCTTTTAAAGTACTGTAGATTAAACATCTGAAATACCTGTTGAATGGAGATTACACTAAATATATAGTTGCCATCAAAACTATCAATTGTACGTTAGTTTGTGCATGGCTTCTTGGATTTAGATCACAGGTGTCAAACTCGCCACGTCATGTTGCTGTTATGTGATGCTTCATGACATTTTCCCATTCATGGAGTTGGAGTGGGTGTGGCCTGCATGTGATGCCTTTGGCCTGTGGGCTGCCAGTTTGACACCCATGATTTAGGTCATGAGTGTTATATACAGGGCACTAAAACCTAGGGGATAGTTCTTCAGAAAGTACAAAGTAATGGATAATTGGCAAACATTTAAAATCTGGCCATTTCTAACAACTTTTCAAAAATCCAAAAGATCGTAATAATAATAATAATAATAATAATAATAATAATAATAATAATAATAATAAACAACTTCATTGTCATTATACTTGTATACACAGTATACCCATACAACGAAATTCACTTAACACCCAAAGACCAGGTCCAACACACATAACAATCC
>JANHZT010003924.1:108084-118725 GCA_032468215.1 Stegonotus admiraltiensis
AGGAATCATTAGGAAGGAAGGAAGGAAGGAAGGAAGGAAGGAAGGAAGGAAGGAAGGAAGGAATAGTTGTTGGAAGAATGATTGTTAGTTGGAAGATGCAACAGCTGTTATACATCTGTATGTTGAGGAAAACTGCAGATGTTGAAGCAAGAACCATGACTTCCAGAGATGTCTTTGTTCAACAAGTTGGCAGGTCTGTCTGCAGTGTCCCAAAGAATGAGATGGATATAGAAATGCAAGGCTGTGGACAATGCAGGAGAGACCAACTGATGAATTTGTCATTACCCTAACAAATGGAAGACAAATATCCCATAAAGCTGGTCCAGCTAATCATACATAGAGAAATGTTACTAAGTAACAGATACAGAAATGAAAATAGAAGAGAACTGTGAAATTTGGTAGAAAAGAGGAAGAAAGCAGTTTTCCTAAAGTAACAGAAGAGTAACTTGGAAAATACCTATTTTTGTAATATAGGCTCATAACTAAAAACACATACAAAGAGCCTCACTTTTTAAATAAGTTAGTTTTATGAATAAAGAATATTGCCCTACCAGATTGGCTTTTGCTTGTTCTCTGAATTTTTGTTGTCACCACATTTGAACCATTGCCGTTCCTCAGTAGATTACATTTATTTCTTTAAAATAATCAATCAGAAAATCATTTTCATTTCAGCTGAGAAAATTTAAACAAAAAGCCAAGGGCAAAATAGACTCTTCAAAAGACATTGAAAAAATCTTAGTCCATGAAAGATATTAAAATTTGTTTCAGAAATATTAGATAACAGTATTAAGCTATTATCAGGTATAATGAGAGTTCCATTCTGAATCGTTGCTAGGAGCAACTATATTTATAGTGATGGCAATCAACTGGAATTTAAATAATAATAATAAATAATAGGTGATGGCACAGTGGTCAGAATGCAGTATTGCAGGCTAATGCAGCTTGCTGCCAGGAGTTCTATTCTCACTGGCTCAAGGTTGACTTAGCCTTCCATCCTTCTGAGGTTAGTAAAACGAGGACCCAGATTGTTGGGAGAAATTTGCTGACTTTGTAAGCCGCTTAGAGAGAGCTATAAAGCATTATGAAGCGGTATATAAGTGCTATTGCTAAATTTTATGTGGAAGTAGGCTGCCTTTATGTTGTTGAATGATTTTTACAGTCTTAACTTTGCCTGTTGTAAAAACCTAGCCCACGTGTAAATTGGAAAAGAAAACCACTAACTGAAGAAATAGTAGGGGAATTTATGTCTCAAGTGTTTCCTCAGGAAGTCTTATAGGGTAGTGGTTTGAGTTCAAGTCTTAATTTTTAATATTTATGTATTTTTTTTCATCTATATCCATGGGAGTACTGATTATTCCTTCTTCTGAAAAATATAAAAAATCAAGAGAATATTGATCTCATAGATAATGTATACGGGGGAAAGACACCTTCCCTCTCTTCCCACTTTTCTACCTCTTTCAGAAACTTTAATAAAATTATCAACTTTGATAACTAGAACAATCAAAGATTATGTCTCAAACATGTCAGGATAATTACACCAATTTATTTAGTTTTCACTTTCTCTGTGATATAGCAAGTAATTTCAATGACATAAATTGATCTGTACTGAAATTTCACAATGGTTTGTGATTACTCCATAATAGTATTACGGTAATACAGATAGATGATGACTAACTATCCCTTTGAAGTGAAGTACAAAATCACTGGATTTTTACTTCCCTTTACCACCTCTTGAAGCAAGTCCATCTGCTTGAAATATTCACAAAAATCTTACTAATTCATCTTCATAACTTGGTAAGTGGGATAGGAGGAAAAAGCTCAGTCTTTATAGGCTCAAAAATGCCACAGAAATGCAATAATGATGAAGGATTAATCCTTCATTAAGTAATGAAAGAGAAACTAGGCAAATGCTCCAATTCTACATGCCAAACCAAAAGTGTAGAAGAAAGTTAACCCAACTAAAACGGCCTTCATATTTCTTTTAGGTAAAGGTTCCTCTCGCACATATGTGCTAGTCGTTCCCGACTCTAAGGGGTGGTGCTCATCTCCGTTTCAAAGCTGAAGAGCCAGCACTGTCTAAAGACGTCTCCATGGTCATGTGGCCGGCATGATTAAATGCCAAAGGTGCACGGAACGCTGTTACCTTCCCACCAAAGATGGTTCCTACTTTTCTACTTGCATTTTTTACGTGCTTTCGAACTGCTAGGTTGGCAGAAGCTGGGACAAGTAACAGGAGCGCACCCCATTACACGGCACTAAGGATTCGAACCGCTGAACTGCTGACCTTTCAATCGACAAGCTCAGCATCTTTGCCACTGAGGCACCGTGTCCCCTGTGATATTTCTTTTACTGGGGATGTAATAATATTCTAACAGTAGTCCATTACTAGTGTCAGTACTTTTTTCTGTTGCCTTTTGCTCTGTTATTTATATTTTTTCTTCTTGTTCCTCAACAGTTTCCTAGAAAAGAATGTAATGCCTTAACTGAGATATAGATTGTGTTCCCTACAGATACAATTATTAAACCACTCTATGCCAAATTTGCCACTGTTTAGTTCTTCTATACTTAAGGTTATAGTTGATTAGATTCTTCTTTAACTCTCTATGTTGGCTCCTAATATGTCAGATTCATCTTTGTGCCTTTAGGGGAAAAAATCATACCCACATATACACACTGTTCATGTAAGTGTTTCTTTATAGAGTTAGCTTCATAACAGCAGTGTTCTAAAAAGAGCTGGCATGAATTTTAAGCATCCCCGAGGTTCTGGGTTTTATATGCAGGTCATCTTTCAAGATACTGAAGTTTTTAATACTTAAAGGTCATCTGTAAGATAGAACAAATAGACTGAAAAAGCAGAAACTTTTCCCAAACCAGTGACTATGCCATAATGGAATACAACTAAAACTATGTCGTAATGGGATTACAACTACTAGTTCTGCTACTAGTTGAAAGTAGCATCAAATATGATCTAGATAAACGCAAAAAAAGACAAAAATCTTTCATGGAAAACTAAAACTTAGAACCAGTTCTGATCAGGAAATCTTTATGAGGTACAATATTTGACTTGACTTTGCCATTAAATTCTTGGATTCAGAAACATAAGAGATGTAACAAGAAGTGATCTGAAGCACCAAGGAGTAGAATCCAAGCAAAAGATGAAAAAAAAAACCCATCTCTATGCTAGGCATTCTCTAAATCATGGGTCCCTAACCCATTTGGAATCGAGTCGCAGAAGTGGCAGGCAAGAGCACAAACTCCATTTGAAGGAGTGGTGGGCACATGCATGAGTGAAACTCCATTTGTGTGAGCCAAATGGAGCTCTGCCCCCACTGCTTGCGTGGAACCATTCCCTTTCCCTCCCTCGTCGGCACAATCAGCAGTCTGCAAAGCTGGAAAGATTGGGGACCACTGCTCTAAATGTGCTAATTACCACACACCCCCCAAATAGTGATGCTGGCTGAGGAATTCTAAGATTTTAAGGGCATAAAACTGGGGGATGGCATTTTGGGGAGGATAGTATAGAAATTAGCGCTCAAGGAACACAGTGCTAATTACTTATTAATAATTATTTCTTGCAGTTGTAATTGTGCTCATTTTGCTTAAATTTCCTAAACCCCTGAAAGTTTAAAATTACTTTTACATCTTTGAATGAGCAATGGCAAACTGTTACGTTCACCTTCATTCTGTCATATTTCTGAATGGTGGTAATAAACATTCTGATCCAGCCAAGCTGTGTCTGGGAATTTTCAGACATTGTTGTTCTATTGATCGAAATCTGTTACAAGTCACTACTAAGTCTCTTGTAGTATTAATTACCAAAAGTGATCTTCAAAACGTGCAGTACATTTGTTTTACATTGGATACAACATAAAAGGTTTGATTATAATTTCTCAAGATGTTACACTGAGAAAACCATGAATCTGCTATTCATTTAGATAGACTGCTACTGATTAATTCTTCTTCTCTACCATAAAACCAAAAAATTAAACAGGAAACACAATCATAGTCATTTACTATTTACACATACTATGCTATTTTATTATTGAGTCAAAATAGCGTTTCCCTCCTGCAAACTGGATCACAACTTCCTTTTCACTTAAAATCATTTTGCAGTTTCCAGAGACCATTTCCACTGTGTCTTATGTAAAGAGATTTATGCTCCAATAAGTCAGCTTTTTTCTATTTCTACTCATAAAGCCTTAGGTACGTGTCCTATATATATATGAGCATTTTGTGAAACTATAGGTTGTTCTATGAACTCTATGTCAGACTAACTTTGTGCTTAGTCCCAAAGTTACAACTTGTACAAAAGACAATGGACATATTACAGTAAAGATCATACAAATTACATCTTTATTGAAACAACACTGTTGGCTGCCAATTGTTTTCTTGGTCAGGTTCAAGGGTTGGGGTTATGACATTTAAAACAGTTTAGGCCCAGAACAATTAGTAACCAAGACATTTATTTATTTATGTATTTATTTATTTATTTATTAATTCATTCATTCAACTTGTATACCGCCCTTCTCCCAACGGGACTCAGGGCGGTGAACAGCCAGATAAAAACATACAATACAAAGATTAAAAACATTTTAAAAAAGTATTAGATAATTTGGTTGGAAATTTAAGAACCCACAAGGACAAATTTAAAACCAATTAAAACATTCCACAAAAGGTTAGGCCAAGCCGGCTAAGCGGAACAGATGTGTTTTCAGGGCCCTGTGAAAGACCCAGAAGTCTGAAATCGTACGAATCTCCGGGGGTAGATCGTTCCAAATGGCAGGGGCCGCCACATAGAAGGCTCTCCCCCTGGGGGTTGCCAGCCAACACTGCCTGGCCGACGGCATCCTGAGGAGCTCCTCTCTGTGGGAGCGTACTGGCCGGCGGGAGGCTAACGGCGGCAGAAGGCGGTCCCATAAATAACCAGGTCCTAAGCCATGGAGCGCTTTAAAGGTGATCACTAACACCTTGAAGTGCACCCTGAAGACCACAGGAAGCCAGTGCAGCTTGCGTAGGAGAGGTGTCACCTGGGAGCGTCTCGTTGCCCCCATTATCCTCCAGGTGCACCTCAAGGGGAGCCCCATGTAGAGAGCGTTATAGTAGTCCAGGCGGGACATTAATCATTTCAGTTTTGTTGTCAGTCACTGAGTTTGTCAGAGGAAATCAAAGATCCTGACTGGGATTCAGAAGTTGTGCTGATGTAAACGTAACATAAAAGATTAGAATTTATTTCCTATTTGAAAGAACTGCCTCCCAAACATTTTGTCCTTTCTCAGAACATTTTAAGCTAATAAATTGATTTGACAAAAGACTGTTTAGTAGAAGGTGCCAAGAGAATAAAACTATATTTTATTTGCATTTCTAGGAAATGAAGTGACTGAATTTATTCCTATTATTTTATTTTTCATAGTAAAAAATAAAGAATAGAACATTGTAAGACAATTATCTGAAATTACTATTGATATGCATTTTATACCACAGATTCCTAAGACAATAGCAAGGTAATTAAATAAATATTCAGTTCTATATATACTCAGGGAATTGCAATGTTTTGCAAGCATGGTATGATGTAAACTTTTTCATTTTTGTACTTTCTGAATTCTGGGAATGAAAATCTGTGGGATTCTTGATATAATTGATCTACCAATGTCTAGAAATTGTACTTAAGGATAAAGGATGCTGAAGATTGTAATTCTTCATCTTTTAGGGTATCCCAAGATTGAGACAATTGATCTTCAGTATATTCATGAAAGTATATTTTGAAATTTAACAATAAAAGGAAATTTGGTGACACATGAATTTCAGATTATATTAAAAAACATACCTCTTGTTCAGTTTTTACAACTTACTTGTAATTGTTTACAATGTTGTAAATAAAATTCCAGTTAGATTTCTTAAAAACTAGATTTTGCAATATAAAAAATAGCAAATCAATAAAAATATTTATATACAATTTATAGGCCACCTGACTCAAATACCTCCAGGTTACTTCACAATTAAAAGTCCAATCCTCTCATCATTCTGTTTTTCAAAAAGATACACTGAATATATATCACCCAACCAAACTTGGCTGCTTTCAAAAAAAACTGAGCTCAATTAGCATCAACCTAATTAGCATTTGAATGACAAACTACCATAAAATGTGCAAGATCCTATTATATTTAAAGAAGGGAATATACTAATTTCATCACAGTGACCCTTGGGAAAAAACCGTCAACCCTGAATGGGTTTGAGCATGTAGGATATTTTATTGTACTGAAGTGAAAATTCATTGACTCTTAAATGGCATGTGTGTTTGCATGTGCATGTATCCTTAAGTCAGTGTTGAGTCTTGGTGACTGTTTGGAGAAGTCATTCTTGGATACATTACATCTCCATCAGTTATATTCCTAGTGCTTTGATAGAGTGAAAGGGCCAAATTCACACAATTGGCTTAAGGGCTAGGACTAAAACTGACAATCTCCAGGTTTTTTTAGCTTGATGCCCAATTGGTTAATTCTAGTAGTAAAACCGGCAGGAGGCTCTGCCCATCCACCACAATGCCATCATGGGTGATCTGCGCATGCGCAGAAGTTCGCTCCCATTGCGAACCAGTAGTAAAGGTAAGTGGAACCCACCCCTGAATTGTGGTCTTCTATTTGGAATTCTAGAGCTTGGTACAAAGTACGGCTTGGGAGTTGTAACCACATGGTTGTAAATGCACATCTGTTTTATCCCATTTTGCAGAAAATGGCAAAAAAAAAAAGTCACAAAATGTGATTGTGTGATTGTGATACTGCAACTGATCATAATGCGAGCCATTTGCCAAGTGCCTAAAATGAAATTGCAGGATGGTCTGGTAGTTATACCTTTCAGGACAAGTTGTAACTAACTTTTTTCAAGTCCATCATAATTCTGAATGGTCATTAAACAATATGTCTTAAATCAAGGACAACCTGTATTATAACTTATTAGTAACATATATATTGTTCTACTGCAAATTATAAATTATATTGCTGTACTTCAGAGACAGGCATCCTTCACTCATACATCTGCAAGGAGATACATTATTAAATGGGCATCATATGTCATGATGGGAAAACCACAACTTACACATTGGTATCAGATGTCAGGATGGAAATATTAAAAGAATGAATTTGTGTCATGGCACCACTGTATGAATATTTTCATTTAGAATAAATACTGGTTCAAATCAACCATGTCTTTATTATTAGAGATATTAGATGAAAAGAAACTATATGAAAACTTGAGTGATTTAATCTAATTAAGTAGTAACTTATTACTACTACACAGCCTATAAACTATCTTCTGTTACATAAAATACAAATAATATATATATATTATAATCCAGCATCCATTCATGGATACATGAACAAGTTTGCAAACACTTACAAGCATGAAAATTAAGAAAATCTAAGGAAAAAAGTACCCAATGTGTTGTTAATTAACCATAAGATTGTATATCAATCACATCTGTTCTCAACTCATCAACTCAACTCAAGTTCATTAAAAATGTTAAGATCAATTTAGGAATAAACATTTTATTTATTTATTTATTTATACATAATGGAATTAAGAAGGTAGGGACACAAATACAAACCACATTCTGATAATCTGAAAATGGTCTTTTTTATCTACTTTTTTCTGTTGCAAAATTACATATCACAGATGAATGTACACAAGCTTACATTTGCATATCACATTGAAGGATAGACAGAACTGCTCATTTTAAATTCAGTGATATGGTAGATATTTAGAAATGAATTCACAACTATGCTATATTTTTCCAATCTGATATTTTTAAATATGTTCTCCAAAATATGCTCATTTTTTTTTAGTCATGTACAAAACAGAAGTAGTGAAACAGAGAATCATTTTCACTTTTAATATTCCATTCTGGCTATGTGTGAAAATTTGGTATTGTCTGAATAATATATTCAAATTAACAGATTTTTTAATAGCATACTTGTGGATATTTTTGGAAATGCTTGTTTCCTCCATCAGACTGTAGACTTCCATAACATACATTACTTTTTATCGAAAATAAAACACATTAATTTGACAACTAGCTTCTATAAGAAATTTGATTTTAGGAATAAGCTATCCAAACAATTTAAATCCATTTGAGAAAAAAAAATACATAGACTGTAATTTCTTCATAGATTGTAAGTTTAAAAACCTTTAAAAATAAATGCTAGCTAAAAATTGAATGTTCTTTAAGATTTAACTTTCAAGCAAAGCATACAAAATTATGATGTATATTTTTTTTTAAAAAATGAAGCTTCGATAAAAATTCTGAAGTTCTTTATATTTTATCATCACCAAGTGCCACTAGAGGGGGTTGTTACTGCAATTTAATGCCTTTTGCTATATTCTTTCATTTATTTATATATGAGAGAGACTGAATGTTGGCTGATCGTACTTAGGAATGCTAACCTAAGTTTTATAGAATTGAGATGTGGCTAAGAAGAAGAGAAATGTCTTTTATTTATTTTTTTTGCAGAAATTTTTATCACATGTCATAGAGTAAATTTAGACAACCTCAAGAAAGAATGATACATACCTACTTTCAAAGGACATTAAAATTCTCAGGTATGCTTAAGAGAATCAAGCCTACAGGACGCAAATTTGATATAGTGCAAACAGCATTTTCATAACTGAGTTTGCCTTCCTGGCAACAGAGATGTGTAGCATTGATATGCAAGTGTGGTTTTGTTGTGTCAGAGACCATCAGGGTTTGCTCTTCGGTGCCCATTAGCTGAGTGATTTGGAAGTGGTGATGTGGTTGAGCCAACCCCTTGGGACCTTAAAGAATAAGGACACCAATACTCAGTCTGGGAATATTGATTGAGACAGGCGAGTAGCTAAGATACTTTTTCAGTGACAAAAGAAGTTAATGATTTAAGGATTCATAGCACAGAGGTTGCCTGCGATGAAGACAAAGCCACATGATCTGACCTTGTCAAATTAGCAGAAGACTTTACTAATCTAATAATTAACTGTAGCTGCTTTCACAGCAAACTCAAAAAGAAAATACACACATTTACATATCCAGAAATGAGTCTCTTTGATTTAAACTTTTTCCAACCATTTATACACAAGAAGTTCAAGCTCAGGGTAGATACAGACAGTAGCATTTCTGCTCACCTTGTGGCATTAAAGAATGTCTTCATGCCAATATTATTGTTTGAGTGTTTGAATGTTTGAAACATATTAAAAACAGGTGAGAACCAGTGTAGTCTAGGCACCAGGAAACATGAGTTCTAGTCCAGCCTTAAGCATGAAAGCCAGCTGAGTGATTTTGGGCCAGTCAATCTCATTTAGCCCAGCCCACTTACAGGGTTGTTGTGGGGAAGAAAGGAGGAAGATGAGGAAGAAGGAATATTAGGTACATTTGCCACCTTGAGATATTTATAAAAATAATAAAAGGAAATTTTTTTAAAAATGGATATTTCTCCTGTGGCTTAAATAGATGTATAGCTCAATGTACTGCATTTTGTTTCCATCTTACATTCACAGATGTTTTGGATAAAAAAAAGACTAGAAAACTACTGTACAAGTTATTTCGGTTTCAACTTGCTTTCCACTTTACTATTTCTTTGCAGCCTAAAAAGCTGCAAAAAAAGAGAATGGTATGAAGTGAAATTTGACAAGAGTTCAAAATATAGCTAGTTGGAAGATAACAAGAAACCTCCAGGTTGGACTTCCGGTGGCGCCATAGGCATTGAAGACGGTCCTTTTGGGATCACCAGCCCCACGATCGCGTTGAAGCCACTAGACAGCGCAAATCAGCTGTCCGGCGGCTTGGAAACCTTCCCCTCGGGAGAAGAGGGAAAGGTGAGCAGTTGGGTGTAGGTAGAGCTCCCCGAAAGCCCCAGGAACAATTCTAGGGGCTTGAAGGGTGAGAGCTCCCTGGGCAGCCCGACAGAGCTCTGCATCCGGGACGTTTCTGCTTTTAAGCAGAACAAAACGCCGTGACCACCTCTGCAATCAATATTAAACATCAATTTAACTTTAAAGCAGGCAGAACAAAGACAGGAGCGCTGGCAATTGCAAGTACCAAACCTTAACTCTGCAGCTACATTGTTTCCTTCTGATATACTTTAAGAAGAACGAAAGCCTGTGCTTTGAGAGGGCATGAAAGCAAAAGTAGTGAAAGTCCTCGTTAAAGCTGTTAGCACCCTTAGCGCTGTTTAACGCTGCTGGACTTTACATTTAAGTGAAGAGATTTAAAAGTGAAAGGACTATAGAACTGATTTACTTAATTCAGTCATAGTGTTCACGAAAAGATTTAAAGAGAACTGGATTTATTGAATTTATTGTTGCAAAGTATAAACTCAAAGTAAGAAATGGCTCCTAAGCAAATAAAGCCTGGTGTCTCCAAGAGTGCTGGAGGTTCGCCAGCACATACACAGAAGCTACCACTTTTGGCCGATCCACAAGCATTGAATTTGGAAGCTTTACAAGAATCTTTGAAGGAATCTGTAAAGGAATCTTTAAAGGAAGACTTAAAGCTGCAAACTTCTGTTATGGAGGAAAAATTTAGGGAAACTGCAGAGGAAACATTGGAAATTAAAGATGTTATTGATGCTCGGAACAAGGATATAAGAGAAGACATAGTGTTTGCATTTAAAGGCTTGG
>JANHZT010003927.1:0-13099 GCA_032468215.1 Stegonotus admiraltiensis
AGAGTAGGTGCCACCACAGAGAAGGCTCTCCCCCTGGGGGTCGCCAGCTGACATTGTCTGGCCGACGGCACCCGGAGGAGACCCTCTCTGTGGGAGCATACTGGCCAGTGGAAGGCTATCGGCGTCAGAAGGCGGTCCCATAGATACCCGGGTCCTAAGCCACGGAGCGCTTTAAAGGTAGTAACCAACACCTTGAAGCGCACCCGAAAGACTACCGGGAGCCAGTGCAGCTCACGCAGGACGCCTCTCATCCCCACCTCCCAAGATTGGGCCTAATAAAGGGTATGAAGGTTTTATGTTATCCCTAATGCTTGTAATATGTTATTAACATTTTGAAATCTAGATACTAATAAGGATCAAGTTTATGAACTTAACTTTTGATGTACGATAATATGAATTTTTGCAGAGCATAAGCTGCAAGTATTAACTGAGCAAAAAAGATTTTTGACTATGGATTTGGAGGCAACCCTGGATACTATACAAGATATATGTCGTCATAGTTTAGAAAGAATTACATTTATACAACCTTCTGGTAAGTAGAAAAAATTACTAAGAATTTAAGAAAACATGACACTGATTATGCATATTGTTTTAATACTGTAAATTTAGCAATCAGTGTAATCAGTGAGATTATCAGAAAGAAACAGACACTTAGACTCCTTTCAATCCTGTCTACATTTAAAATATATTGTATTAATATGTTAAGCATGACTTAGTCAATCAGTACTGGATACAGAAGCCCAAATTATTCAGTTTTTACAATTATGAAACCCTTTGACCAAACATTTCTGGTAGTGGTCACTCTGGCCCTGCTTGCTGCAGATTTATTACAGGAATTAGGGTTACTATAATAATACTTCAGCTCTGATATAACACTACATATGTTATTATGAATAATCTTGATTTGGTTTTATTTATATTCTGGATTCAAAACATATCTCAAAAAAACAACAACACCCTAACTATGCTGTGTTTTGTAAACAGACTTTCAGGTTTCTATTTGGGTCAACTTTGTGTAGATTGCTGAATTTATTTTTTAAGTTAGTTTGCTAAATTTATGGATTGACTGAATATAGTTTCTTTAGTTTGGTGGATAAAATATAGGTCTGCATGGAGAAATGCTTGCTATTTCAACTGGATAACCATATACTGTAGCTATTATACTGTAGTTCTTTCGAAGACAGATGATGGAAGAAAGATTAATTTTAACATTCAATAATTGAAAGAGGGTCTTCCAAAACTTGGAGGAAATTTGCAATCAGCAATCTGAGTTCACATGTTTGAACGGAGCTCTACATCTAAAATCTTTAAAAAGTTGTGTTTTTTCTTGAGCTGTAGGGAGACAGCAAGGAATTACATGGGTCAAGCCTTTAAACAAAGCCACTAGTGTCAGAATGGTGATATAACTCTGTATCAGGGAGAGATGAACAATAAAATCATATTGTGTCCCAGGGTTATAAGTGTGATCTGACAAGTTGCAGCAAGGCAGCTGGTTTTCCAGGAACAGATTTTGCTACTTGGCGCACATGTCAAAATGTGCCTGCTTCACTCTCCTGATGCCTGCCTTCACTCTCAATCACTAGTAGTCTTTAATGCTGAATATTAAACACTCTCCCAGTGAATGGACTAGTTCCTTGGAACCTGTACAGATAAGAGCCCAGAAGTATGTTCAACTACGCTCCCTCTGCAGTGATTGCAGTATAAGGTTTTCCATGGGTTTGAGCTATGAGATAATGATGGGATTAGCAGTCTTGCTCATAATCATGGAGCGCGCAAAGTTTGTAAACTTTACCTTCTATTCCCCTTCAGAGATAATGCATTAACTATTTCTAAGTTGCTAAAAATCTTTGGAAGAACAAGTTTGAAAATAAGTCATTTCTTTACATTTTTTTCTCTTTATTATATTCTTATCACTTTTTTCTCACTTTTTTCTTGAACACACACACACACACACACACACACACACTTTTTGTTATTGTGTTGTTGCTCAGAATAAACCTGTCTTGAGTATTTGCTTGCAGAAAAAGAATTACATGAATTGGATGAATTGGCTGACAAAAAGCATCAGTTACTGAAAACACTGGAATCTAATCAGAAAGAGCTGCAAGAAATTCAGGAAGGTGCACCTATCCAACCAGACAGTGTTAGTGGTATGTGATGTTGTTTATATTATATAAATAGATGTTTATAATATATAAATACAGCATATATATATTTGGAATCAAATAGTTAAGCATAGATGCACTATTTGGGATGAAGATACGATTAACAATTGCTTTTGGTAATTCATTCACTACTTGTTTAAAGGTAATGTAAAGATTATGTACTGGTTTAAAGGTAATGTAATGTAAGAAACATTTATAGGAATATTTTCTCAACTCTGGTGGTATTTTCAGCACAACATCCGTCCTGAGAATATTTTAGCGGGATAGATTCTCCACTGAGAACCATTTAATAATGTTAATTTCCAGTGTATGTAATGGCTTACTGTACATTTAATCAGCAATGAATGAGTGGAGAATTTAAAGACGCAAGAATTCATTCTATCTTCTAGACTAATCATTAATGTTTTGAACTATAGATAACACTAATTCATTAATTTAATGAATTCATATATTTTTATGCATAGTAATATTGTATCATGATTTTTTATAGACCATAAGTTGCAGGAATTAAATGAACAAAGAAGAAATTTAACCATAGAGTTGGAGGCAACTCTAGATGGGATGCAAAATGTATGTTGTCGTGCTTCAGAAAAAATTACATTTATAAAACCTACTGGTAAGGAAATAATAACTAAGAATTTTATCAAAAACAGCACTGATTATGCATATTATTTTAGTATTGTAAACCTAACTATCAAAGAGTGAAGGTAATTATGTGCTTTTTCACCTATCAGTAGTGATTCCTCAAGAGAATAGGGAGGTATTCTGACATATCTATTTGATTTGACTTTGGGGAACTCTATGTATGTATTTATGAGACTTATATGACCACCAATCTTATGAGGCATCTCGTAGTTCACAGCAGCTGTTAAAAAATAAAATGATAATAAAATAAAATAAAATAAAATAAAATAAAATAAAATAATTGACATCTCCCATTCATACCCTCTTGTATGCTTAACAACAGTTTGCATAAATACAAAACCCCAATCACTGGGTTCCAGCCTCACCCTAATCCAGGGGTGGGCTTCAAAAATTTTAGCAAGGGTTCGTTGCCTGGTTGCTGGGTGGGCATGGCCATGGTGGGCATGGCCTAGTCGGCCTCCTGCACCATGGCGGAGGGGGCGTTTCTGCCCTCCCTGGGCTCCGGAGGCTTTCCTTGAGCCTTCAGGAAGGCGAAACAGTCTCCCCATGCTCCGGAAGCCCTCTGGAGGCCAGAAGCGGACTCATTTCCAGCCTTCCTGAACTTCTGGTAGGCCCATTTTTCACCCTCCCCGAGCCTCTGCGCACGACCTGCACTTACCTGCATCCAAAACAGGCCGCGTGGGGACTCCGGGAAGGGGAGCGGTGGGTGGGGCCAGATAGGAGTGAGATTTAGGGGTTCTCCAAACTGCACAGAATCCTAGCTAGAGGTTCTCCCAAAACCCTGCGAACCCCCAGAAGCCCACCCCTGCCCTAATCCAACTCTTGGGCGGGGGGAACAAACCTTTTAAGATCTTCCAAAAGGCTAGAGTGGTGGGAGGCTGGGGGATAGAGATCCTATAGTGATCAAATATCCAAATGCAGACTGTTGTAATCAGACAAGATGATTTAAAAAGTATATTTTGAAAGCAGTGCTAAAATGGGAAGCTTGAAAATATTTTTGAAACAATCATTTATAATACTTTTGCTTGCAGAAAAAGAATTAAATGAGTTGCATGAACTATCTGAGAAGAAACACCGGTTACTGGAAACACTGGGCTCTAATCGGAAAGAACTACAAGAAATTCAGGAATTTGTAGCTATCCAACCAGGCAGTGTCAGTGGTACATGGGATGTTTTTTGTTTAATATTTAAACACACACACACATTTTGAATCAGATAAACACAGGTACTTATGGTGAAGTAGCTACCCAGCCAGGCAGTGTCAATGGTACATGAGATTTAAAAATTTTTTTAAACACACACACATACACGTTTTGAATCAGATACTCACAGATACTTATGGTGAAGATGCATGATTGATAATAGCATTTGCTACTGTTACTCATGTTATGCCAAGTGAACAATAGTTTCATGGAAGCCTTTCTTAATCCGGAAGCCATCTGCTAGAAAAAGACTGTCCTCTTCAGTGACTATGCTACTAGTATGTTTATTCTTAGATGTAAAGATAGGTATTAAATTTTGGTAGATCATATACATGGAGCCAAGAGCAGATATTCCATTTGTCTATTGCAATTAAGAATAATATATATTACTGTTTTAGAAAAACAACCCTACTGCAAAAATAGCAATTAGCTTTGTCCTGTAGAGTCCTAGACCAGAGCATATTCACCTAAGCTGACATTTGAACCTCAGCATATAATTTCAAGCATATGTACCTGTTCAAAGATAATGCTGATACCTGCTAATCGCTGGAATTTTCTATTTAGCATGTTACATAGTAATGTTTTATTTTTGATTTTTTTCATAGAGCATAAGTTGCAGGAATTAACCGAACAAAGAATACATTTGACCTCAGATCTGGAAGCAGCTGTATTTGATATACAAAATATATGTCATCATGCTTCAGAAAGGACTACATTTGTACAGTCTACTGGTAAATATGAAAATAATTACTAAGAAGTTTAGAAAAAGCGGCACCTATAATTCATATTGTTTTGGAAGCTACAATCATTGTAATAATTGAGTTATTAGAATCCTTATCTGTTGGTTTCTCTTTCTAATTCTCTGAATCTTGTGAATTTTCACCTCCAAGGTGATGGCTGGGCAGCTACCATAGTTTGTACTACCAAAAAAACAGGTTGAAAATCTTATGTTGGCTGAGAAACTTTGGAGCTTGGTGGAGAGAGAAAACTTCTACAGAAGTGGTAAAAAGCTATGCAGACAAATTTTAGTGCATCAGCAAAAACAATTCTGGCAGAGAGACTAGTAAACAAGAATGAGCTTAATCAGATGTGAGCTTGCCAGGTTCTGAAAAATGTCATGTTGGTGGCATGTGGATTGCAATGTATTAATAAATCTTAACATATTGTATTGAAAGTGGCTGGCACATTAAGACAGCAAACAGTGGCTCAATTTGTAACTTGGGTAACTCAGGTATTTTGGTAGGGGAGATTTATTCTTTGCTTTTTTCAAGTGTAGGCAGTAGGGGTGGGATCATGCCTATAGCAAGTTGTGAACCACTAATATGAACAAAAATTCTACTGTGGTCAACAAATAGTGTTATTGCAATATTACCTTCTCTGGTTTCTTTGTGATCAGCTGGAAAATAGAAGACTTAGAGCTGCTGTGATCAGAGGTGGCGTCACATAATGTAACAACCGGTTCACCCTGAACTGAGAATGTGAGCGTTGCTTTGTGTGCACGCCTTCCACACATGCGCATGGCAACAAAAACATGGTGATTATATAGGACGGGTTAGTGCCAGAGTGGGTGGGTGGGCCCACCAGTCACTGCTTGGAACTACTCGTTTGCCCGAACCGGTCAGAACCGGCAGCAGCTGTGATCTTTTGCAGCATATAGTTATTGTATTTGTGAAGTTTGGAGGTTGATGAAATTTGGAGTTGCTTCCTCCATCATTCTGCCCTGGATAACTGATAGATCCGTTTTGCTTCTGAAGGTTGCTTGAGTGTTTTTCTTGAATGTCTGGTGGAATGTCTCTAGGAGATTGTTGTCACTTCCTAGAGCAAGGATGCTGGATGGCTTATGGATAAGAATTGTTCTTGAGCAGAGTATCTTTGTTAACTGATTCTGATGGAACAGTTGATCTTTACCATGACCTTCAGGAGATTCTCAGAATAATAAAGGAAAAAGATTAAGAGAGATCAAAAGAAAATTTATATGAGCCTACATTATGGGCACAAAAGTGGGAAAATTACATTATTTTTCTGCTCTTAATCCCACCATAGCATGTGGTTATTTTTAAGTTAACTCTGACTCATATGGTGAAGAATAACTATGATCTGACATTCTAAGGTCCTTGTGAGGAATATACAAACGTCTGCCAGAGTGCAAATGGATTCTTTTAGAATTGTAGGTGTATTTTGGTTTACAAGAATAGCAATTAACAAAGATAACCAAGACAGTTTATCCATTTTTTCATATAGGTACTCCTCATATAGGTACTCTTCATTCAGCAATGAAGTTATGATAAGTATAAATTATTGAACGGTAGTTATGACTGGTCCTCAGTGTTCCAGCTGTCCCAGCACCCTGCAGTAATGTGATCACAATCTGAGCACTTGCAAGCCAGCTCACGCTTATGACTAGTTGGAGTGTTTCATGATCACATGATCACCATTTGAAACCTTCCTTGCCAGCTTTCCCAGAAAGTCAATGGGGAAGCCAGCAGGGAAGGTCAGAATTTTCTGGGTTAAGTTTCCCTCCCCTAAACCCGCAGCATTTGTGCTGTGCTGGCCATTTGTACACTTCCATGCACTCTCCCCAAGCTTTGCTATATTTCCCTGCCGCTTGTCTACCTCTGCTCTTCCTCCCTGAGCTTCGTCATGCCTTCTGTTATCCTTGTGCACTCCCTTGCATCCTCAGAGTGCCTTCCATGTGCCTCATACACCCTCCTTGAGCTTTGTTGGATTTTCTTTGCACTTTTGCCCAGTTTCTGGATGTCTCACCACATCTCCTGTGTAGCACCCCTCACATCCTCATGCACCTTCTCTTTTACAACTGCATTGCTTAGAAGTGGAAATTCCAGTCCCAATCACCAATATAATTTGAGGACCGGCTATATAGAATAAAACTGTTTACAATAGATATTTAAAACACAATCCTAGCTGTTGCCCAGTGTCAGGTTTACTCCTAAATCTCGTACCTTGCTCAATAGTGAGAGGGAACTTGGAGTCCTAGTGGACAGTCAATTAAGTATGAGTCAGCAGTGTGTTGTAGCTGCCAAAAAAGCCAATGCAGTCCAAGGCTGTATTAACAGAGGGATAGAATCAAGATCTCATAAAGTGTTTATAATGCCTTGGTAAGACCACAGTTTTGGTCACCACAATGTAAAAAACAGTGCAGAGAAGAGCAACAAAGATGATTAGGCAATTCAAGGCTAAAACATATAAAGAATGATTGATGGAATTTGGTATGTCTAGTTTAATGAAAATAAGGACTAAGGAGTGACATGATAGTAGTATTCCAATAGCCCAGGGGTTGCTATAAAGAATTCTATTCTCCAAAACACCTGAAGGCAGGGCAAGAAGAAATGGATGGAAACTAATCAAGGTTAGAAGCTTGTTATAGTTAAGATAAATTGGCATTTATAACGTTTCTTTTAATTTAATAAAACAAAAATTTCTTTTGTCTTTTCTTTCACCTAATAAATTATTCTCTGCTTTCAAAAAACTCCAACTCACATGGTAGTAAGCTTTTGAGTTCAGAATTTCTTCATCAGGCAAGTTGGTAAATATAGCAAATGGAGAGGAGTTTTGAAAAAGTAGAAGATACCAAGCACTTTAGGGAAGGTTGATTTTAGACATTTAAATTAGACTATATTGTGATTATTTTTTTGTTATGAATGTAATGCAACAGTGAGGAGTTTGATCAGATTTCTGAAGAGCTCAAATACAGATAACTTCACTCTAGTCATTAACCAACAGAAATTATTGCCAATTGAAACTCTGAAGAGATCATTCTGAAAGTTTTTGCTTGCAGAAAAAGAATTACATGAGTTGCAAGAACTAACCAAGAAGAAAGAACAGTTACTAGAAACACTGGAATCTAACTGGAAAGAGCTACAAGAAATTCAAGAACTTGCAGCTACACAACCAGATAGTATAAATGGTATGTGTGATATTCTCTTTATTTTTTTAATCTTTTTTAATCTACATATACACAGACATATTTGGAATCATAGTTGAACACAGGGTATATGGAAAAAAGGCTCTTGACTCCGAATAACTTGCTAATGTTATTCTTTTATACTACAATGTGTTAAAACTATTTCAGTGAGGCTTGAAAAGTAATCACAGATTAGATTAAACTAGGTTTTAGTTTTAACTAGGTTTAAGCCTTTGATAGTCCAAAGCTGTAATAACTACAAATGCACTTCATCAGATGCATTAGATGAAGTTAACTGTATCATATGAAAGATTATATATTTTAATTAAACGTATTAGAAAAAAATCTATCAGAATCCTTCAAATTTTATGCCTTTTAGGAAACCTGCTCAACTGCAAAAAACAGCAAAGCTTGTCCAGAGAGAGTCTAAGTCAAGAAATTCTCACTAGGCTCAGATATGATTAACCTATAATGTAGGTTAAGGGTAGGTTAATGTAGGTTAAGGGTATTGCTGTTCGAAAGAGATGTATAGGAATTTATTCTAAATTCTACTAACATTTGCAGAAGAGTAGAGTTGCATTCCATAATCGAGCTAGGTTACATTGAGAATACAGCAAAAGCAAAGATCCTTCCCTGACAAAATCATTAATGGTTTTAACATCAACTCCACAGAGTGCAAAATGCTATACAATTTAATTTCTTGTGAATGAATGGAACTTGTAGTTAGATACACGCTGATCATTAAAATTTTGAAATGTAGATAATATTAAGGTTGACTTTAATGAATATTACTATTTTTACATTGTATAGAATATAAGCTGCAGGAATTAACTGAGCAAAGAAGGCATTTGACCACTGACTTGGAGGCCACTTTAGATGATATACAAAATGTTTGTCACCATTATTCAGAAAGAACTACATTTATGCGACCTTCTGGTAAGTACAAATGAATTAAAGATTCTAGAAAGAAATGGTATTGATTGTACATACTGTTTTGTTACTGTAAACCTAGCAATCCTGTGAACCTGTCAGAGAGAGAAGGACAATTTGAGTCCCTCCTTCCTGCTTGAATTCAAAGTAACTTGATAATTCCAGTGTATCTACATTAAAATTTATTTGTTTTCATGGCATTTATATTTTTGATACCTTAATCAAGCCTTGTGCCAATCTGTTCTGAGGACCATATAGGTAGTCCTTGTTGAATGACCATTCGTTCAGTGACTGTTACATCAGCAGTGAACAAAGGGAGATAATGTCCATTCTTTGTAGCTGCAGTGACCACGATTTGGTCCTTTGCATTCAGCTTGCAATTACAATTGCTGCAGCATCTTGTAGTCACACCATCTCAATCAACAACATTCACTGCTAGCTTCCAACAAGGAAGGTTGATGTGGAAACTGGCAGGAAGTCACAAATGGTGATCATGAGACTGTACGACACTGCAACTGCATGGCATGATGGCAGCTGGAACTGCAACAAGTGCCATGGTCAGTTGGCATGGCCACTTGTTGCTTAATGATGGAGTTGCAGGTCTCAATTACCATCATCAAGCCAGAACTACCTGTACTCTTCAGGTTTTACAATAAAGAAAATGTATCTGATCTTGATCACATTTTCTGATGTACCATGCTGCAGATCTTTTATTAGAGGGAAAGTCATCATAGTAGCCCTTCAGCTGTAATGAAAACTTTAAGTAACAATATCTCCATTTGGATGAACTCATATTCTGGACATGAACAGATGTTCATGTTTTTACCTGGGTCAGCCTTATTTTTGTGTTTCCTGTCAGTAAATCCGGGTTTAAATGTTAGTTTAGCTAGATTCCAACATAATTTATGTTGATAAATTATGGGTCATCTTCTAGTGAACCTCATGAAAACAATTATTGCTATATCAATTTATCTCCTGAAATATTTTACATATGTTGTAGTTCTTTCAAAGATAGCATTCTAAATCCCTTTAATCCCATTCATCCAGCTAGATTTTTGGTTTTTCCTACTATTTCTTTCAAGTTTATCAAGCATAATGATTTTCCTGGTCCATTATCATCTTGCATGACATGAGCAAAAGATGTGAGTTTGTGCTGGCCGATCCTTTCCTTAAGTGGGGGGCAATCAATCTTAAGAAGTCATGAATTACTGATTTCTACTTTTTTTGGTAATAATTTCAGATCCATGTTTGAGTGGCCACCTTTCACAGAAGTCCATTACTAGTGTAATGATTTTCATTTTGTTTAGCGGAGCTGATTCTCATCTTTCATAATCTTGTTCGATAAAGAAGGTTATTTCTGTAAGAGCTCTATGTCATTTCCTTATTACCTCATATACTTATTTATTTAATAAAAAATTTATGGCCACCTAACTTGCTTTCAGTGACTCCAGGCAGCTTACAAAGATAAAAACCCAATATAAAAACAATAAAAAGTAATAACTCCTATCTCCCTGGCAACAACGATCAGTCAATCAAATAAGCCTTGATGGGCTCCATCCCACTTTGGGTTCTCTAGGCCTGTTGGCAAAACCAGGTCTTCAGGGCCTTGGGGAGATGTTCCAGAAGGAGGAAGCCACCAGAGAGAAGTCCCTTCTTCTTGAACCTGCTAGATGTACCTCTTCAGGAAAAGAAACCCATAGCATTCCCTGCCCATCCACTCTGGTAGGTATCTGTGACTGGGAAAAGAGGGTCCTTCAAATAACCTATGGTCCCAAGCCATGTACAGGTAGTCCTTGACTTATACCCATTCTTTTAGTGACCATTTGAAGTTACAAAGGCATTGAAAAGGTGATTTATGACCGGTTTTCACACCTATGACTGTTGCAGCTTCTCCATGGCCACATGTTCAAATTAGGATGCTTTGCAACTGGCATGTATTTATGACAGTTGCAGAGTCCCAGAGTCGTGTTCACATTTTGTGACCTTCTGTCAGGTAAAGTCAGGGAAGTCAGATTCACTTAACAACTGTGTTACTGACTTAACAACTGCAGTGATTCATTTAGCAACTGTGGCAAGAAAGGTTGTAAAATGGGGCAAAAATCACTTCACAATTGTCTCTCTTAGCAACAGGAATTATGAGCTCAATTGTGGTCATAAATTGAGGACTACCTGTAGGTCTTTAAAAGTGATAACCAGCACCTTGAATTGGATCCAGAAGCAAATAAAAAACCAGTGCAGCTCTTGTAGGAGAATGACATTTAATTAATTTAGATAATGTTATTTTTGTACCTGGAATGTTAGTGTTCTTGTGGAAGTCTGAAGAATTCTCTAAATCATCTATGAGAACTTTTATTATTCACATTTTATATCTGATTGTAGTTGTTATCTTTCTTTGAACCATAACATTCTTATTATAATCTCAGTATACACTTTAAACAAATTTGGTGTCAGTGTATATCCTTCTCACTCCATTTTTCTAATTCCTATTCTTGGTTTTTCAAGATTTTCTTTTTATAATAATTTATTCCCTCTAACGATTTCTCAGAAAAATAGTCAAGTGCTTTAGCATGCCTATGAACTACATTCATATTTTTTATTGTTTTCAAAATTAAAGGCCATGTTTTTAGAGTTATATTAAACTTTGAATGTAAAATAAAAATAATTTTATTTCATAATTCCTAATATCAACATTTCAAATTATAGTTAATGTCATCTTTTTTATCTTTAAAGGTTTTAAGTTATCTAAACACTGCGGCATTAATAATCTCTAGTCACGCTATAAATACTAATTTTTCAAACTAATATATGTATTATGTATGTACAATGTAACAATTTTTAAAGAAAACAAAAGAAAACCAAGAATTAAACATCTTGATGCATTGTGTGCGGTTTTAAGACTTAGCAACTATCCCACAATATGTGAATTTGTCTAAATATAATAATTATGATATGAACTTCCTTGTTGGTTTTTAAGAAGTGGTGTATGTTTTTATGTTATAATGTTCATTATGGTTTATTTTATTCTTAATAATAATTCACAGTTTAAAATATTAAAATAATACATAAATTCATAACTTCTAAAATGTTTCTCAAGAGATGAGTGAAAAAACATTTCTGCTTGCAGAAAAAGAATTACATGAGTTGTTGATGAAGGAGCAACAGTTACTGGAAAAGGTAGAATCAAATGAAAAAGAGCTACAGGATGCCAAGGCTCTTGCAACTACCCAGCCAGGCGGCATCAGTGGTATGTATCTGGATTTTTGTATTATATGAACAACAATATTAAACATTTAGGAATATAGGAATTTCTTTATATTAGTTGGACCAGTGATACATCTGCTTATTTATCTCAGTATTACAGATATTGGTTGTAATGGTATCATTCCAGGAGGGTGTTTTGGTTTGTTTTTTCATTCAGGGAAATACAGGAAACTGAACAAAGGCACCTCACAATAGTGTTTTATTGTCTTCATTTGGTAACTGGAGATGAGAAACTGTGAGTTAAGAGATACAAAGAGTTATACTGAGGAGGAAAACATTTGCGTTTTTTTAATTAAAAAGTTTTTTATTTTAAAAACATTAAAAACCAAACATAAACATACAACATTTATTTTAAAAAAAAGAAAAAAGAAAGGTTTTTATAAGCCTGCTTATGTAAGGACAACATTTGTACCTCACTTACTGTTTTTAACTGCAATTTCAGCATCCAGGCAATAGGCAACCAAAAATGAATGTGGATAATGGTAAAGCTTCTAAGTACCTTTAACTAGTGATTTTAATGTCCCAAAGGTATTTTCAGTAGGCAACTGGACTTTCTGGGATTTTTTTGAAGACATTTTGCTTCTTTCATGACATTTCTCATCAAGAAGCCTCTTAAGCTCTGAAGAAGCTGAGCTGAAGCAGCTTCTTGAATTAGAAGCTAAATGTCTTCAAAGAAAAACCAGGAAGACCAGTTGCGTCTTGAAAAAGCACCTTTGGGACAACCATGATCTGGATGACTGATATATATATGTATGTATGTATGTATGTATGTATGTGTGTATGTGTATGTGTATGTGTATGTGTACACACACACACACACACACACACACACGTATGTATGTATGTATGTATGTATTATTGTTTTAGCCAGGGTTTTTCCTACATAAAACAAGCTGCTTATTTAGCCATAGTTCAGTGAAATCCCAATTCACTATTTTCTAGGCTTTATCAGACATTAACCAGCATTTTGCTGT
>JANHZT010003927.1:52288-68248 GCA_032468215.1 Stegonotus admiraltiensis
GTATTGTTGTGATTGAAGCTGAAGTAGTCATTGACAGGTAGGATGTTGTGGCAGATTATTTTATGTACTACGCTTAGGTCAGACCAAATGCGGCATAGTTCTAAATTGTCTAAGCCCAAAATTTCAAGCCTGGTGGCATAAGGTATGGAGGACTCTTCTCGTGAAATATCTCTGGACTCGCTCAATTGTATTGATGTCCGATATGCAGTGTGGGTTCCAAACAGATGAGCTGTATTTGAGAATTGGTCTAGCAAATGTTTTGTATGCTCTAGTTATCAGTACAGCATTACCAGAGAGGAATCTACAGAAGATTAGGTTAACAACTCATAGAGCCTTTTTGGCCATGTTGTTACAGTGAGCTCTGGCACTGAGATCATTAGATATAAGTACTCCAAGGTAATTGACAGAGTGAGGGTCATCTATGAGGTCGTATCCACCCAGCTTGTATTTTATGTTCTGAATTTTTTTGCCAATGTGTAAGACAGAGCATTTGTTGGTTGAGATTTGGAGTTGCCAATTGTTTAACCATTCTGACACATAGTCGGGGTCTTTTTGTAGAGTAGCAGCATTATCAGTGGTGTTGAATAGTTTTACATCATCTGCAAAGAGAACGCAGTTGCTTATAATATGATCACAAAGATCATTTATATAAAGTATAAAGAGTTTGGGTCCTAAAATGCTGCCTTGTGGGCAGTGGTGGGTTCCTCCCGGTTCAGCCCGGTTCTGCCAAGCCAGTAGCGGTGACGATATGACATCACCGAACCGGTTCTCTTTGTTCGGGAGCTGGGCCCTTCCCCCCCCCCATTATTCTTACCTTTTATTTGGCCCTGCCCCCAATCTATTCACTGCCTCCGAGTCCCAGCTGATTGGCTAGAAGGAAAAAAAACAGTTTAAACTCTTGGGTGGCTTCAAAGGGCCGCCTTACAGCTGATCAGTGTTAAAAGGCAGTGTGATGGTAGACCTGTGCCTCTAAAAACAAATGGGTAGACCAGGATGCTCCAAAAACAAATGGGTAGACCGGTACAACTCTGCAAGCAGTTAAAAGCCTGGTAGACCAGTACTTCTGCTAAATCCTAAAGAATTGTCCCATGACCATCAAACCACACCCACAAAATAAGCCACGCCCACAGAACTGGTAGTAAAAAATTTAAGAACCCACCCCTGCTTGGGGGACATCGCTGTAAACAGGTGCAGGCTTAAACAAGACGTTCCCTATTTTGACTACATGCTGCCTGTTTGATAGGAAAACAGCTATCCACTTATGCAGGAATCTGGAAATGCCATAAGATTATAGTTTTAGAAGTAGCTTGTTGTGTACCATTGAATTGAAAGCTTTACAGAAGTCTATATAAATTGCATCTATTGATTTACCCTGACCGAGTCTTGAAGTCCATATGTTTTTGCAGTGTAATAGTTGCAGATTGCAGAACAATTTTTTTCTAAAGCAAAATTGCTTGTTAGAGAGTAGGTTGTTAGTCTCTAAGCAGAGGGTAATGGATTGGTTTTTGATTGATTCCATGACTTTGCAAATGATACAACATAATGAGATTGGTCTGTAATTATCAACCAGGCTGGGGTCACCCTTTTTGAAGATAGGGATGACCATGGCTAGTGACCATAAGTTAGGTAAGGAGCTGGTTCTGAAAGATATTTTGTAGATTATGCTAAGTGGTTCTGCTATGGTGGTTGAGAGCTTCTTTAGGAAGTAGGCACATAATCCATCAGGGCCAATCAATAGAGATAGTTTTAGGTTGTGTAGTACCTTTTCAATGGCATCTTCTGTGAAATCGACATGTAGTAGATTGTTGTGAGTGGTTGTGGTATGATTGGGAAATAAGGGGCATGAGCCATTGCTGTTTACAAAGACTGAACTGAAGAATGTATTGAAGAGGTTGGCCTTAACTGTTTCATCATTACAGTCTTTCCCGTTTGGTCCTTTTAGTGGTGGGATAGATCTTGAGTCTTGTTTATGAAATTGTAGATGGCCCGGGTAGATTTAGTGTGTATTAGGTTTTCCTCTTGTTTGCTGTGATAACTGATGTATTCTGCCTTTATCTGTCGGCATACAGTTTTGTAGTGACTTTTGAAGTTAGCTACTTAGCCAGTTTTATTTTTCTACCGAAGAGGGTTTTTTTTGGTCTGAAGCTTCTTTATTGTTATGGGTAATTTATTTTTCTGGGTTTTGGGGGTTATTAGTGGTACGTATAGTCTGATGATTCTTTTGACTTCTTGCAAAAAAATGTTATAATGGTCTTCGGCAGTGATGCGGCCAGTGAATAGAGTTTGCCAATCAAGAGGTGAGATATCCTTGTCATTATCTTCTTCAGACTTAGGAAGGGAAGGCATTTGAGTTGTTTTCTAAAAATTACCTTCTTAGTCTGAACTTAAATTTTGTCTGTCTCATTGTTGCTTTAGTAACAGATCTTCCCTCTGGCTTTCAAGTCCATCCTTTATACTCAGTAGAGATTTTTATATATAGATGTTTTCATCGTTCTTTTTAGTTATTAGAAGTATCAGATATGAAGAGACAAGCCTAGATAGTACAAAATCAGAGGAAAGACCCACCAGTTCTCCCCTAGAACAGCGGAGCAGAATTCTAGGTAAGTAATGACTTTCTAGATATACCTTTTTTTTGGACCTAACTGAATTTTCATAGAATTAGTATGTAAGTCATCTGTAACTTGTTAGATTGCTGATTTTCAAAATATGTTTGCATACACTGCAGAATATAAATTCAAAATTGTGTTGTGCCTATATATATATAAATTTTTATATATATTTATAAATATATATACAAATGATTCTTTAAATTCATGAATAATATTTTGGTGTCCCTGCAATAACCTAATATAATGCTTTTCTTTCCAGGGAGGGAAGTAGATATGTCAAGTAGAAGCAAACTTATCCCACAGTCTTTGCATAACATATCTAGTCTTTTTCCATTTGATATCAGCAAGTTTTCTGGTAAGTATATAGATAAATATTTTGAGGAAAATTGGGGATGGACATAAATAAAGGGTCCCGATTTAGACTTTGAATAAAGGAGCAAAAAGAATTTTGTGACTTGGGTGTAAATGTTAAAGGAAAGAAAAGATTTAAGCTTTTTTTAAAAAAAAACAAAGGTAGAGTTCCATTCTACTTGTAAAAGATTGGCACCTTAATAGTTAACAGTTCTTTGGACGAAGACTGTCTATCTGCATTTCGTTCCTAAAGTAAGTTCTTGAGGATATAAAATATTCCAATAGCAAAGCAAAAGGAAAACTGTAAATGAACAAGCAAAAATGTCTCCTTTTTTTCCCTAACAAAAGATTATTCTTATTATAAACCATAGATGTAGGACAGAGGTAAAAAATAAAGAATAAAAAGATGAAAAAACAAGGACATGTAAAAATCAAAGCAAACTTTTAAAATATATTTTACCCTGATAGTATATTGTTTCAGCAGTTCAATCAAGACAGATTTAAAATACTTCGGCAAACTGTAAAAGACAGAGTTTACCTAAGGGCTTATACCTAAAATTTTTCAGTTATATCTAAAATATGAGTGAGTGCTTGTATGAGTACAAGCAAATGCAGATTAATAATACAATAAGATAGATCAAACTGATAAGAATCATAGTTAAGCTTTGCCTGAAGCAACATAAATAATTATAGAATTATTCCTGCTTTGGTCTTCTGTTTCTAGGACAAAATGCTGATATTAATTCACACATTATAGGCAGACATTCACTATGAAAACAGAAATACTATTGCCAAATGCATCTAATCAAAGACACATACATCCTTTAATATTATCAAAAGGATAGAATCAGGCCAGAGCATTACAGTAGACAGATTTATTGAGAAAATGCAGGAATTTTGGTTGAATCTTTTTTAAACTTCAGTTCACCTTGTTGTTTACAGCTGATATTGCATTGCACGAATTACTAGAATATAACAGGACTCTGCTTCCAGGCCATAAAGCAAATCTGCGGCATGCATGGCAACTTGCACAGCGAAAGATACTACAACAACAAGCTAATCTTGGTAGGTTATTTGGTTAATGTTGTATACAAATACGCATTCAGATTCATTATTACATGCCCAGGAAACCAAGTGAGTTTTTCTTTTCTATTATGAAAAACTCAGTTTAAAATCTAGCAAAGTATGAGTAGTTAGATATTTTGAATGGCCAACTATTTCTTTCATATTTTGAGTATATTTTAATTTATTTCTTAGTTGCAGGATCCAATCTGGGTCGGTCACCAGGACCAGAGGTTTTGTCTTCCGAGCTTTCAGAATCATGCTAGAGCCTTTCCTCGGGTACTTCTAGAGGCTCGACAGATATTTTTATTTATTTATTTTTATTTTTATTTATATGCCGCCCTTCTCCGGAGACTCAGGGTGGCTTACAATGCGTTAAGCAATATTCCCTGAAAATGGGCTCTAACACGAGTCCAAAAGCTCAGAAGACAAAACCTCTGGTCCCGGTGATCGACCTAGAATGGATCCTGCAATATTATCTCAGGACAAGTATATTTGCCTTCATTCATATTTCTTAGTTGGTTTCCAAAATATAAACTTCAACTTTTTCTATTTTTAGAAGTGAATCTGACTGCAACATCTGCAGACTATTTATACAATCTTTTCTATTTTTTTCTTTTTTTGATGAATTTTTTTGAGAGGGAATGTGCATTTTTAAAATTATGCCTGCACTTTTCTTTTAGAAAGACTGAATGAAAAATTAAAAATACCTTTGAATTATGATGTAGGAGAAAATTGCTGAGAATATTTTGGATTGCAAGATTAAATCATTCAACATTAAGAACAGATGGTTTACTAAAAGCACTAATAATAAACTTAAAAGGTAGCTATTTTGCACACATAACCTTAAGGCAACAATAATAGGAAAAGGTTTTGATGCTCGAAAAATTGAAGGTAACCAAAAAAGATATTAATGAAAAACTAGATAGCTAGATACCATCAATGATGACATATATATGGTTTACAAGAATGTAAAAGAAGCAGGTAATAAGAAACATTCTTGGTGAAATTAAGTCTACTGAATTGAAGAATCAGAAGTGGCTTGATGATATCAAAGAAACAAACAAGAACAGTCCAGCAGCTCATACATAGCCAATGCATTTTTAAAAATTTGAGTGGCACAAGATTGTACTTAGCTTCCCTACTGGCTGCTGTATTCTACACTACCTGTAGTTTTTGTGTCCAAGGCTACATACAGTATATAAAATGTGTATCTGTAATCTAGTTGTGAGATTATTAAGAGCATAGAGAGCTGTGGTTAGGCAATTTAGTCCAGTATTAGCTAATGTAGTGTAGTGGTTAAGAAGATGTTAGGCTAGAAGCAGGGAGATACAAGCTTAAGTTTAATCATAGAAACTCACATTTGGCAAGTCACATTTTCTTACCCTTACAGTGTAGTTGTTGTGGGGGCAAATGGAAGAGGGTGTGCTTTTTACAATGGTGGAGATCTTTATAGAAAGTCAGGATGTGTCTAATAAATAGTTCTGTTTTTTTCATAAAATTTTTGTTGTGATGAAAAATGGAGAAGGAATGCTATATATGTATATGTATGCTACTTGACCTCTTAAAGGAAAGGCAGGATATTGACCTATCAAATAACTAATTAGCTAATTAACTAAAGAATATCTATAGTTTACAAACCAATGACAGCTAGACATAGGAAGGGCTTATTACCGATATTATCTGCATCTTTAGTAAAAGCATGAATCAAAAAAGATTTTCAAATGATTTATTTCTATATGGGAACAATAACCTTATCCAGTAATCGTATCTACTGTGGAACAGTAATAATTTCCACAATCACTAAGCTACCCAAAACACGTCCATCTTGTAAGTGTTTCAGTGGACTACTTCTAAACCAGGGGTGAAATGCAGCAGGTTCTGACAGGTTCTGGAGAATCGGTAGCAGAAATTTTTAGCAGTTTGGAGAACTGGCAAATACCATCTCTGGCTGACCCCAGAGTGGGGTGGGAATGGGGAGTGGTGAGGGAATGGGGATTTTGCAGTATCCTTCCCCCGGAGTGGGGTGGGAATGGAGATTTTACGGTATCCTTCCCCTGGCATGCCCACCAAGCCACGCCCACAGAACCAGTAGTAAAAAAATTTGAATTTCACCACTATTCTAAACCATTGAAAGATCAGGTGCATACCATGACAGATTATCTAACAAAGATTTGGATCAGTCATCCCAATAAGCAACTTTTACTCATCTCTTCCTCTAGTCACCTCAAACTGTTGCAGAAGCCCAAGAAACCAGGAATGTTTATCGAAAGACCAAATAATCTAGACTCACTATGGAGTAGATCTTTTTCATGATCTCTTCACATTACACATATTGGTGATAGGCATTGTTACTTGCAGAAGATAGGTTAGGTATCTAATGAAGCACGGGAAGACAAAATCATTAAACCAAAAGAAGTGTTAGTCCTTTTTAAAAATTCTTGGCAATAATGATACACAAACAGTGACTGCTACAATCATGTCATTATTCTATAATGTTCCTGAAGAGAAATGCAATAAAAGAAAAGTAATAAAAATGATTATCAGGGCCATTGTCTGGTGGTGGCAGTCCTGCAATTTTATTTTGGAGAGATTTTGGATAGAAATATGACCAGCAAAACTAACCAAATAAAGAAAATTGAAGAAGAGTATTATGCTCAGCATGAAAGAGAGACCGCTGTGAATACCTATGTATGAAGATAGTATGCAATAGAAGATGCCAAGCAAAATTCCGTGAATGTTCTGTGCTCATGTACATTGTCCAGAGACAAAGAAGAACAATCAAATTTTAAAACAGTATGAGAAGCTTAAATCCTCTGTATGCTTTTAATTTTTTTTTAAAAAATTCAAGTTACTTCAAATTTTATTCTCCAATACTCTGAGAGTATAATATTCGGAGGTTAATTTGTTGTAAAAAAACCCTAATTAATTGGAAGCCAATACTACACAAAACATCCCCTTTTCAACTTTGTTACTATATATTTACAAACATTTTGCCCATTATTTTGATTATTATTCTAGTTGGTCTGAAATTTTAATCAGAATATGAGAATTTGTATCTTACATTTTCTTATTTTAAAAATCTGATCTTGTTAGCCTTATTTTTCATTAGAATTACATTTTTCCGTTCACATTATTCTCTTAGAGATTGTGTTGTGTTTTAATTTGTAGCTGAAAAGTTCAGAGGCTTGTCAGTGTTTTTGCCTCAACCAAGTGGCACTACTAGGTTCCAAGATTATTCTGCCCATCCTTCAAAACCAGGTAATCCATACAGTTGACTTAGTGAAAATAATTCTGAAATTTATTTTCTTAAAAATGAATATTATATTCTGGATGGATGTATTAATTTTAAAGATAACTTTGGTTAATAGATGATTAATAAAAGAGAGTATGGATTTATTTTATGGCACATAAAGTTATTTCTAGCATTTAAGACAGATTTGTGTTTTTCAAGTAGCATTCCCTGGAATCCTATGGCTTTGCCTCTTGATCAGGGGTTCCAAGTTTTTGTTTTTTGTTTTTAAAAAACCTGAAAAAAAATGAAATTCCCTGAAATAGATTAACTTAATCTATTAGAACATAGAATAATATAATTGGAAAGTACTGTGGAGGTCTTTTAGTCCAACCCCAGGCTCAACCAGAAGACCTCCAAGATTAAATTGTTAAATTTAATCTCTGGAATACCTCTGAGATTAAATCCTTAGATTTGGAGAATTTGTAAACTCCAACCCATATCCCAGTTCTTTAAAAAATGTGCATTGTATGTAATAACCCAACCAAAATTGACTAAATGCATAATTTAATAGTAAATATTGGGTTAGTAGTTTTCTTTCATATTTATTTTATTTTACACTCTTTTAGCTTTTGAATCAGTGTTGACTCTTGGAGACTGCATGGAAAACTCCATGCAGCTTTCTGGGAAATATTTTTGAAAGTGGATATTGTTTTCCTCCTAGGATTCAAGAGAGTAGATATTATTTTTAAAAACCCACCTTTTTGTAATAATAGTTATATCTAAAATTTTGTGTCTGATTATATAGCATATACAAATCTGATTCTTTAAACATCTGAGTTGATTTGATTATTATAAGCCTATAGATACTCATAATTCAATACATTATGATAGCAAATTGCACATTTTTAACTCATTTTGATTTAGACATGTACCAAGATAAATATTCTGAATGGATAAATAAGATTTTTCAGACTTTAAATTTGTTAAGAATGGTACATTTTATATCTTCATTGTCTCTTTTATCCTTTGAATACCAAGAAATGTAAAGAATTACTACTTCTTACAGTGAGAAATACTTCAGCATTTTTTAAATTCAGGATAGAATCAAAGTAATGTTACATTGATCATCTGTATATATTTCCATGTAGCATGGGAAGCAAACCAGTTAAGCCATAAGAGCTACCCCCAAAAGCTGTATTTGTTAAAGAGAAGACTGTTGGGACCAGAAATAAAAAACAATATAAAAGGTAATAACTCAAATGTCAATTGTACTTTCTTCATGAGAGAGAAAATGTAAAAATGTACAGTATGGCTGTTGCTAGCTTTCTGGATGTAGTATGCTGAATACTTTACCTCTAAATCTTAAAATAAACCACCACCAAACTCTGAGGGAGATGTCACAGGATTTCAAAATATGAAAAATAAATAAATAAATAAATAAATAAATAAATAAATAAATAAATAAATAAATAATGAGAAAGAAAGAAAGAAAGAAGGAAAGAAAGAAAGAAAATATAAATATTTTAAATTAGTTGGTACTGGTGACTTTCTAAAAAAATGCTCGCTATCTTTAATTTTTTCTTCAGTTTTTATGGTTGCTCATTCAACATAAAGCTTTGTACAGTAATAACTAGCAGTTCTTCCAGAGGTCAATCCACTTGTTTATTTGAACCATCTTTTCCATTGACTTCCTCATCTTCTGTTCCTTCTAACCTTGCCAAGTGGGCAGTTGATTTATGTATTCAGAATAAAGTCTTTTCAAGTGCTCAGCCATATAACCCCACCTAAAATATCATTCCTTACTCTCCTGTAGACAGGATCAAGGTATGATGATACCAAAATTGCTGTCCCCAAATTATTCTTTTGCTACACCCAAGGATATATATCACCTCCTGGGAATATATGGAAAATTCCCAGATATATATATCTGCTTAGGCAGGAAGCCCTATACCATTTCAGACAAACGGTTATCCAATCTCTTCTTAAAAACTTCCAGTGTTGGAGCATTCACAACTTTTGGAGGTAAGTTGTTCCACTGATTAATTGTTCTGTCAGGAAACAGTTTTGTTTTCTACAGGATTTGTAGACTATGGCTTATGTTACCTTTAGGAAGGGCTTCTGTTGAGAGATAGACTGCACCTTTTAAGGATTGGGAAGAATGTGTTTGGAAACCACTGGCTAAGCTCATCTGAAGGGCTTTAAACTAAAAATGGAAGGGGAGGGTGACCAATCTTTAAGGCCAAAGTCAATCATAAACGCCACGACAACTAATCAGCCAGTTAGGAAGGAAGTAGTGACAAGGAAGGGGAACTCATTAACTTATTGCTTAAAGCATTGTAAGCCGCCCTTAGTCTCCGGAGAAGGGCGGCATATAAATCGAACCAATAAATAAAATAAACTCAGGTATAAAATTGGAGACCTGGAAGCAAACACAGGATCAGCCATAAAAAGCCAGAAACTCTGAGAAATGAGATTATTAAAGTCCAAACACAATACTACAGAAAAAGAAAGAAAAAAAGAGACCCCAGGTGAAATGGTCTCTGACAAACCATGGTCTTAAGTAGAATAGCATTAAAGTACCAAGCTTTGCTTATCCATTTTTAATATAATTAAATCTATCTCTGTTATAATTATAAAAATCTGTTCTCATTATTCATTGGTTAGGTCAGATTTCCAGTCTCAGGAACTCTCCTATTCACACACTTCAATCTGGATTTATATCTTGTTTTTATGTCTCAATTTTCTTAGTGTTTTGAGCCGTGAGCAAAGTAGAAATGTGGTGATAAATTTGATAGATAAATCAAGTACTAAGTCAGTAGCTCAGTGACTGAGACACTGAGCTTGTCGATCAAAAGGTCGGCAGTTCAGCAGTTCGAATCCCTAGTGCCCTGTAACAGGTTGAGCTCCCGTTACTTGTCCCAGCTTCTGCCAACCTAGCAGTTTGAAAGCACATAAAAATGTGCAGTAGAAAAATAGGGACCACCTTTGGTGGGAAGGTAACAGTGTTCCATGCGCCTTCGGCGTTTTGTCATGCCAGCCACATGACCATGGAGACGTCTTCGGACAGCGCTGGCTCTTTGGCTTTGAAACGGAAATGACCACCGCCCCCTAGCGTCGGGAATGACTAGCACATATGTGCAAGGGGAACCTTCACCTTTTTAAAGTTTGGATTCTATGGAGCAGTGTTTCCCAACCTTGGCACTTGAACATATGTGGACTTCAACGCCCCAAATTCCCAAAGCCAACATAGCATAGCTGAAATCCACACATCTTCAAATGGCTAAGGTTGGAAAACATTGCTGTAGGTGTTGTCCTTTGTCAAAAATTCAGAAAGCCAAACTGAATCCAAATCCATTTTTCCTTCTAGCTGCATGGCAGAGAGAGAAGGGAGAGAGTAAGCACAAGGTTTCATTCAGGCTTATGTGGGCATAGGTCTATATTAATGCTAAATTGAGCAATATGTGGAAACACGTTGTAGTGAACTCATAAAAACCCTTGTTTTCTATATGAGTTGAATGGCGTTGCTGTACTACTAAAGCTTTATTCAAGGACATAATAATAGAGGGGGAAAGAAATAATAAAAACAAATAAGGCTTCATTGTAGTTTCAAAGCAATTTCTACAGAGTTGAATCTTCACTGCAATAGAGTTGCAGATTGCATTTTAACATGGTAACATAGCTATTTACCTGTCATAAAATATTTACATTCATGTTACAATTATAAAAAGTCAATACAATAGACTAATATTTTGCCTAGCAAAAAAATACAATTAAATATCAGGTAGACTCTAAATTGTTATAATACAATAATGGACTTTTGTGTTTGTCATTAGGGGCCACTTGTTCTTCAGCCTTTCAAGGACTAACTAATCAAGTTCAAGATGTAGTAAGTAACTATTGCTCATAGTCGCAGAATATTTCTGTAGTAGATATACTGAAGGGACTTTAGGTAATCCTTGAGTTATGGAAGTCCATTTAATGAATGTTCGAAATTATGACACCCTCCAAAAACTATATATGACCTCATCCCATGGCCCTTATGACCCACCATGGGTGGCTGCAGTGCCATCTCTCCTCCATCCCACCCTGGTGAAATCTTGCAGCACTTGGGCCTCTTCCTCACATGCCTATCACATTGCATACTTACCTTTTGAAGGCAGGCCATGAGTCCCCAGGCCATGCAACAGCAATCCAAATGCAGCCTTCAAATCAGAATCATGGAAATCTATTAAACCTTTAAACCACCTTTAAAGTTTTGATGTCTAATATGCTATTTCATGAATATTTCTTCTTTATAAATTGATAAATAGAAATAATGCTTATAGCCCATGGAATTGTGCTGTCCACCCAAAACAGCAGATGTTGATTTTAAAAATACCATTACTATTTGCAAAGAGCAATTCACTGATTAAAAAAGTAAACTCCATGTTTAATCATGTTCAAACAAGGTGGATTTGTATAAAAGCAATGGACTTCAAAATGATATTAAAGTACTGATGCGTATAATTAGAGTTGCTTGTAAAATGGAAAATTTGTTTTACCATTTAAGCAATATAAGTTGGTTATATTGCAAAAGAACAAAATATAAAATAACTCACATTCCATGGTCTTTTAGAACATATTTAAAAGTTTCAAGTGTTGCAGGAAACTGCATATGGGAACAGAACCTTTGAACCTTTGTTTCTATGACTCTAGTGTATGGGAGATGTCCTTGACAGAAATTGGCAAGAACCTCTACATAAGGAAAAAAAGGCTTAATTCTTTTAAGTTTTGGGGAGCAAGATAGTATAATTGTTTAATGGCCATTTGAAGTTACAACAGACCCCTTCCCAAAGGTATTTACGACTGATTTTGAAGCAACTCAAACATGTCCCTGGCTCATTGGGATATAAGAAGAAAAGCACATCTGGCTGACAAGATTCTGTTATAAAGTCTATCTGAATAAAGTGTAGGCTTAGTTTTCCAAAGGAGTGCTTTTCTGATCTGATCTGATCTATCTAGCAGGGCTAACAATGACAGGGTCACAAGAACAGAACACAGGAACTGACAGTGCCATGTTACGTACCTGACTTGCCAATTTTATTTTTCACCAGAAGTATTTTTAAAGTTGTTCTTGTCATGCTTTATTTAATTTTGGAAATTGTTTTTATTTAAGTAGTTTGGACAATTTATTGCAAAAAAAAAAGGTACTGGTCTCCACCATACCAGATTCATGCTAAGATCTCATGCTAAGAACCTCTGACTATATAAAGCACCATTTGGGATAATTTTCACGCAAAAAATGTTTTCTGGTATCAAGCTGTAGTGTATATATGAAGTTTCTAATTGATTGTCTATTGATTAACCAAACTTACAATTGTAAAAGGAAGAGAATAATATATAATTCAAATAATAATCTGAAATGTATTTTATAAAGTTGATTATTGAAATTGCATACGGAATATTTATGTTTGAATTATAGGATTCATTCATTATTTGTGGAAAGGGATGCAGTCCTCCAAGAAAAGATGGACCTTCTCCAGTTATAGGGCAAAATTCAAGAAGCCAGTGATCTAACTTTGATTTTTTTGGATTAATTCATTATGCAGCAACCTTGTAACCTTCAACTTTATAACTGTGCTAAGAAAAAATTAAGGCATTCATGTATGAATCTCCTTTGAGACCTGTGAAAACTGTAATTTGCAGTGTAATGGCAGTTAAAATATACGTAAGCTGAACTACAAAATCTCAGAGTAATGCCTTTTACTGCATTTGATAAAAGTACATTTATGCCTCTGTGAAATGACTTTTTGGGGTGGAGGGTCTGGGATGGTATAGTCTGTCTAGAATTCAGATTTTTTTTTAAAAAAGGGACCTAACCAACCAGACCGTTAAAATTCACAGGGAACCAGCTAATACAATTTAGTAATCTTCACATTAAGTCATAATATAGTTCATTTCTTTATAGAATTTCATGCTGTTTGGTCTCCACCATTTAAAGCAGCTAGCAGATGTTGACTTGTAAATAAAGTGAAAGTTCTCCTTGTCTTGTTAGATGCAGAGATCATAATAGCAAGTTCAAAAAAATTAGATGTATTTTTTTTGTACTATTCCAGCTAGGGACCATGCTGATATGGATGGATATTGAATTCCTTCTAACTTCCAAGAACTGGGTACAAAGCAAATACACAGACACTTCTTTGAATCTAGGTACAGTTCTTATCCTCCCAAATACAAAATCTGCTCATGATTCTAATGTACAGTTGATTGAAATAGAACCCATAATTAGCATACTGTCTGCATTATGCTTGTCTACAGATAACAAAGGAGCAGTAATTTGTTCCTTTAGTAATATTTGTTCCTACAGCAAAAAATTGGGCAGACTTCAGTGCTATATGAAAAGGTGGTTATTGTTGATGTAACCTAAATGGTAAGAGGACAGTATGTAAAACTTCTGATATTTGACCACTTAGCCTAAATGAAACAAACAAAATAAGATTGCATGCTGAGGTATCAAGTAACGTAAGTTAGAATGTATAATGGTTGCATAGGATATACGGGTAGGACAGGGGTAGGAAACACAAATTATAAATGCTGAGTTCCAGATATCTTTTCACAGTCCTAATGAAACCAAAACATGTCTTTACTACCCTTAAGTTCCAGTTGAAATGTTCAGAAAAATTGAAATCTGCCATTATATATATTATATATAATGGCAGATTTATATATATTTCCTGGGTTCCAAATCTTTTCCCTGGCATTAAAACTCATAAATCTGCCTGATGGATGGAACCTGGGATTCTGAATTTTCTTTAGAACTATTCTTTCACCTCAAGAAAACCAGAAAGAAATAATTAAAATTATTCTAGTACCAGTGTCCATTTAACTGCATTCTAGTACCGGTATCTATCTAACTCAGTACCTCCCTTGGAGATACTCCCAGATCTCCCCTGAAAGTTTTTCTACACAAGAGGGTGGGATGGGGGAGGGAAGTATTTTGATGCTCAAAAAGGAGTGACACAGTTCATATCCATCCCTCTTCCTTCTCTCAACATCAGTCTGCAAGGTTTCACCAATCCTCAACTTGGGGGCAGTCCAGTTCTTTGTCCTTTTCTGATGATGAAGCTGAGCCTGGAAGGGGCACAACAGCCTCCCCTAAGCCCTACTCTCCTACATTTTAAGAATGTTCAGCTTTAGCAACACTTACAATTAAGAAAGAAATACCAATACAATTTTTAAAGGAATTTATTAAATTTAATAAATAATTTCCATGGTAACATTGTAAAAAGTGAGCATTTGTTAAAATAAAAGGCACTTAAAATATGAATGCGGCCAGTACTGAACAGATAACAGAATAGCCAGCAGCAAATATACAAGCCACAGTAACTCCTGATTCAGAATCATGCAATTTTAGCTACAGGATAAATTACAACCAAGATTGCAAATGTAAGCTGGTTTAACAGTTTAACAATTATCTTACACAGAAAGAAATCAAATACATTAAAGATAAAGTTGCCAAAGCACCAGGCTTTAAACCAAGCAAGAAATTAAAAAAAAAACCTAAGGAATTAAGGCGCTAAGAATTTGCTCCTATTCTGTGCCCTGTAAATACTGGGCTCTCAATTTCAAATAGGACCTGTTTTTTAAAAGTCCAGCACCTCAGGATGGCATCAGATAAGGGGAGCTGATTTAAAAAGGAGTCTTGGCAGTTTACTTGTCAGTACTAAAATTGGAAACTGAATTTACACACAGGAATTATTATTATTATCATCATCATACCTGTTTTAATAATATTAAAGCTCTTTATTTTAGATCTATTTTTTCTTTTTATTCTTATACGTACATAGTGACAATTTAAAATGTATGTCACACATGAAACTTGAAATTAAAGTTACATCATGGTTTCTACATTATTGAATACAGAAAGTTGGAAATTAAGTCTCACATTATTCATAAACTAATTTTTATAGTTTATTAGTAAGTATTAGGTTTGCACTATTTGTGCAAGCCAAACCTTGATACATCTATAAGGCTAAAAACTGTTCTAATTTTAATACTTAATGTATAGGCAAATTATTAAGTGTTTCATTCCATACAAAAGACAGGGTAGATAAAAAAGCACCTCGAGTAAGCTATAATCTTATTGAGTAGGATATGCAATCTCAAGTATTCTGTGAATCTTGTGGCACTATTTGTTTGCAAAAACAAAGAAAAAAACTTCAAAAATAAAAATACTGTACATTTAAAAAAATTGCATAGGAAACAACTGTGTAGGTAAGTAAGGAACTAGTAAATCCATTGCAATATTGCCAAAAGCTACGTAATGAGTACAAAACTATTATATCACACCCAGTGCTGTGAAATCATAAAGCAGTTTTCATTTCCCCTCATACTTAGGATTCACTACAGTTGTTACGGCACTTTTGTATATAGGATTTTCACCCTAAAAGAAAAGAAAAAAGGATTATAGAATGAAAAAACTGTCAATTTATTGAAAAAGTACTTTCACATACTGCCAAGCCAATTAGAGCTCCATGTGCATACAGGTCCCACAGCTCCTACACTGTATCAACATGATTGAAACAAGCAAGAAAACTTTTTTGGGGGGAGAGGGAGGGAAATATTACAGATTATCTATTATTTATTTATTTATTTATTTGATTTGATTTATATACCGCCATTCTCCTGAAGGACTCAGGGCGGTGAACAGTCAAGATAATATAT
>JANHZT010003927.1:87101-98565 GCA_032468215.1 Stegonotus admiraltiensis
TGAGTGATGTCGAGCTGGCCACACCCACCCCAACCATGCCCCCCTGGCTCCCCGAGGTCAAACACAACTCTGATGCGGCCCTCAATGAAATCGAATTTGACACCCCTGCAAAATGTGGCAGTTGTCAAGTAACTGATGAAAATGACTATCACTTTTCTGACAGAAGTACTGATACAGGGATTGATCATAGCCAGTTGAAGTCTAATGGCAATTTAAACCAACCTTCAACCTAGCAAGATAAAGAACATTAACAAGTATGCCAATTCATCAGAATCAGAAGTACTAGTGTATTGATAAGAGGGGAGATCAGAAAAAATGGGCAGTTCTAAATCAACAGGAAGTAATATTCTGTTTAGTGGAAACAGGGAAGCTGCCAATTGTCCTTTCAAAAGAGAACAATTGATTGTTAGGTAGTAAGATCAAAGGAGTGAGCACATTTTTCTTACGACTGCAAACAGGAACTTAAAAATAGGATAAAAGGTAGGTCTACCAGATACTCAGCAGTAAGAGTTGGACCTGATGCCAGAACATTCTGCTCCTTCTATGTGAAGAATCATGGTCAAAACTGATATAATGAATTCAAATTAGATTTAATCCATTCTTTCTTTTCCTGGTTGTGAGAGATCCAAATTTGAGGGATAAAATGTGATTCAGTACACAGATGGAATTCATATAGCACCTGTTGGGAATATCTTAAACCAAGTATCTCCTTTTCCAGCATTATTCAGTTACCCAAGAAAAGATACAGCTGCTTTAAGGAGCTCCTGATAGGTTTTATGAATGTGTCCCATTTTGACCTTTAAAACTGGATCTTTGTAAGCTCTAATTTTATCATTATTTTTATGAGATATAAAACAGTTTTATTAATTGCTATTCATCCCATCTTGCTATTAAGAAACTGAGTGACTTTAAATTTAGATACTATTCATCGCCACTACCATGTTATTCTAATCACACATAGTATGAGATAATTTACTTCTAAAGCACATGACTAGACTAACATAACATAGTGAGGTATATGGACCCATTAACAAAAATGAAATGCATATGTTAGCCACTGTATCTTTCCACAAACCCGGCAAATATTTTTGGTAATTTTTTTTTTGTTTTTGAGCGGCATGGTGACCTAGTAGTAAAGACACTCTCATCCCTCTTGGAAGGTTGAGAGGTCAATCCTAAGTAGTGGTAGATGTTTCTCTCTTGGTGTGCACAGAAAAAATACCTGCTACGAACTCCACATAGGCCTCAGGAAGGGCATCTGGCCAGTAAACGCCCAGCTCCACCAAGTTACCCCGACTCTACCCTGAATTAAGGGACTATAGGATCGTAAAAAGAAAAAAATGCTTGCTTTCCTGTGACAACTTATATTTTCTATCAAATTCTTAGTATTTAATGTGCTTTATCACATTTCTAGCCCACCCTATGGCCAGATTAGGACAATTCCACAAATGTTTTCTGATTTTGAGCAGAAAATGTATATTATTATCCAATTCCTAGACTTCAAAATGCTGTATTATCTTCAGTTAGCCACTGCCAAGGATACGTTGCCAATGTATTAATAAGGGGCACTCCAGTTAGAGATGACTAGGAGAAGGGAGATGAGCAAGTTTTACTTGTTGGCCCAGAAAAACAAAGGAATACTGTTTCACTTGCTTCCACTTTCCTGCTGTTCATCTGGATCTAAGTTGCTTGAAAAATGCAAGTGTGATTAATGCTACCTCTAGGTCTCAGATCTTATTCAAGGGCCTTCTCTACTTGACATCCTTTCCATGGGTTTGAATTGCAGTCTGTGGAGTACCTGCTCTTCTATTGTAGCTAGCAAGCTGCTGTGAGCAAATCCTTTCTGGATCCTCCTTTCTTTGTTATCTCATCAGCTAATAGGATTGCAGCCTACATTTTTATCATGCAATTTTTTTTATTAATAAGAGGTCCTCCTCCAAGCCATCTCCAGAACAACTCTAAATTACACCTACAGTTAGTCATCAACGTATGGCCATTCATAGTTATGATGCTGCTGAAAAAAGTGACATCCAACCGGTCCTTGCACTTACCACCATTGGAATGTCTCCATAGTCACATGATTGTGCTTTGGGTGCTTAGAAACTGACATACATTTACAACAGTTGCAGCATCCCTAAGTCACATGATAACCATCTGCACATTCCTGGCCATTTCTGGCAAGCAAAGTCAATAGAGGAAGCCAAATTCGCTCCATAGGTGCAGTAAAACGGATATAAAATCAGCCTTGACTTAACAATTGTACAGGTTAGGAAATTCTGGTTCCAATTGTATTCTTAAGTCAAGGGCTATCTGTAGGTACCAAATTTATACATATCTATAAAAATGAACCATGTAAATTCATAACAATACATAATTTGAATTAATTACATATTTATAATTTATGTAACACATAATGTTTTGAAATAGTTAAAAATACGTACTATATTTTTACACCATCCACAATTTGGGCCAGCTTGTATACAATCAGCACAGGATTTTGCATTAGCATTTATACAAATGCTCCCACCTATAAGAAACATATGATTAAAATTTTGTAAAAGTACAATCAAAGAGCTAATTGAAGTTATAATTAGTATGTTTTTCTCCCCAAACTATTCACCATGTAGAATTATTAGTACTATTGTAAAAGTAATTTCTTATATCGAAGGCAGCTTCATTTAGAGAAATCAGATTAATATTTGTGTGTGTAACTGACTGTGCCATGTATTTAGCTTTATGCACAGTGAAAATCAACATTGAGTAGAATAAATTCAGGTTGAATTTTTTACATGTAAAAAAACTGAACAGGAAGTGTTAGGGTTGTACTTCCTTGTGTTTTATTAATTATCAAAAAGTTTACATTACCGGAAGAATGGAGAATGCACAGAATTTTGCATGATAAATGGCTGAGACAAACTTTTCCAAGTTTTCTTAAATAATTTAAAATCCTCCAGGTGGCCTAGAGCATTATTTAGAAGATAAAGCTCAGTCCCTTTCCAGGAAAGAAATCAATGCTGATTTTTCTCCTGTATCAACACAGCCATAATTCCAGCTGTTAAAAAAGAATCCAGTGCTTTCGAGGTGAATTCAGAATGGATGCAAATCTGTATGAATTCAGATTTTGAAATTATTCCACTTACTTTGTTGGGCAAATCCACACAGTATGAAGCAATTTAATATTCCAACCAAGAGAAGAGAATGAAAATGTATCTGTTGAATACAAGGAAAACAATTAAATTAGCTGATTTAAGTATCTGCATAAGGTTTAACAAATGTGGTTCAGACAATAAATATAGTAGACAATTTTGACAACTGCACTGCAAAAAACACGTATTTCTATATTTTAATGAAAAACATTAAATAAATGGAGTACTAATTAACAACATACCAAATAATCATTACCCCCCCCCAAATACTTTACTGAAAGATCTATGCATCTGAAGTACATAATGCTTGGAAACTGAAATGAGCTGCAAAAACTCCTACAATTCTCTCTTTAAGCAAGACAAAAGCTGAGCCATCCATTTATCATCCATTAGTGACATGGATCAAATCTACATTTCTAATAACTGACAGAATTAATCCCTCTATCACTATGTTAACCAACATTTTCAGTATCATATTCTATGCATTTGATGAAGTGGACTGTGATTCACAAAATATCATGCAATTACAAATTGAAATTGCCACAAGACTGTTACATTTGCTGTAAAAAATTAGCATTCTACATATTCTCCTGCACAGGTATCTTATCTGTAAAGCAGTGATGAGATAATAAAGTATGATACAAACCTGACCCTTTTGAATTTGTATTATAATGTTGCATGCAAGTACATAAATGTTGAAACTTGTAACATGACACCATGTTACATGTTTTTTTTTATTTTAATGAAACCTTTCTTTGCTATGAATGCCCATGCTCCTCTGTTAACCAGGAAAAAAAGGTGTTTAATATAGTTGGAGATGTTAATATTCTTCAGCATGTACTTTGTCCTCAACTTTGTTCATTTAGCTTAAAATTCCTTAGCTTATGCCCTTCATCAATGCCTTCTCATTCTCCTTTTCCAGGAAACAAATTAAGCTAGGGAAAAAATGGTGAAATCATATTAGCAAACAATGTGCCAAAAAGGTTTTCTTACTACAACTTCTCCCCAAATAAATATAATTTTAAAGCTCATATTTGTTAATTACATTTTAGAACATGTTTTACATACTACTGTATGTCTTAAATACCACAATAATTCTAGAATGTACTTTAATGCTTATAAAATTGGATATGTTTTTGCTAAAGAAGCTGCATTAGTTTGAAAGTTACATACAGGCTGAAGAGAAAAAGGACTCACAATGTGCATTGTGGAAGAGAAGGACCGTATAAGTAGTAGTTTTTGAAAATCTTCGCCAGTCATAATCACTGACATCAGCTAGACTATGCAAAAGCCAAGTCAGATGAAATACTGCTTTGCCTTTTTACAAGTTGTTCTTGACCTATGACTGGTCCCTTAATGGGCTGTGGTAGCACAGCGGTTAGAATGCAATATTGCAGGCACTTCCCACTGCCAGCAGTTTGATTCTGACCGGCTCAAGATTGGCTCAGCTTTCTATCCTTCCGAGGTGGGTAAAATGAAGACCCAGATCGTTAAGGGCAATATGCTGACTTTATAAACCACTTAGAGAGGGCTGTAAAGTACTATGAAACGGTATATAACTCTAAGTGCTATAGCTATTTATAACTGTTCAGTGTTATGACAGGCTTCCTCAAGGCTATTTACAACCCAGATTCAAAGTTCTGACGGTTGGGCTCTCCCCACAATTCATGTAATTGCATTTTGGGTGCTTGAGAACTGGGCCTTATTTTTGGTTGTTTGAACACCCTGCAGTCACACGAAGTATATATTTTTTTTCTGGAAACCAGCATCTGCTTCCTGTTTCAGGCAAGAAGTGCCCACTGTGTATAATTCATTTAATGATCATCTCATCTGCTGAACAACCACTGCAGAAAAGTTGTAAAATTGGCTATGGTCACATGGTGACCTACTTAATAACTGGCATAACTTATGACCTTCGTTTTGGGATCAATAATGATTATGAGAACTACCTGTACAGGTTGGAACATCTGGTTGAACAGAAACATATTCATTAAAAATCAAGATAAGGGTTAGGGTTAGGGTTAGGGTTAGGATAAATGAGACAATAGAAATCAACAAAAAACAAGTACAGGAAAATAACATACTGCTTATAAGACAGACAGCACAAGTTTCTCTCTCTTCCGGAAAAGGAAATTTGTCATTTCCTTTAGCATTCTGACTTTTTAAATAGTTCACCTATAAAAACTGTAGCAGACAACTGGATATAAAAAATATTAAACACTTGACAATTTTTAATTACTGATCAGCTCTCAAGTGCAGAATAGTGTGGTTTCATTTTGAAAACAAAAGTTACAGTGGCTATTATACTGACACTGTGAATAAAAATAAATCATCCATAATCACATAAAGAAACAGCTCAAAAGTGCTTTTCTGCCTGCTTTCAAAAGATTGAAACAAAAGTGCTTCAGATCAGTGGGTGAGTTTTGAGAGACAAAGAAAGGGCAAGAAAAGATATTCCATGCATCACAAAATGTCACTGTATTTGCATATACAGCTATTATTCAGGCAGTCCTTATCTTATGACAGGTCACAATGAGTGTTCAAACTGATGATTGCCCCCCCCCCAGGTATTTATCATCTGGTTCTGAAGTAATCTGAATGCATTGCAGGTGCTTGGCAATTAGCATGTAATTACAACTGTTTGTAGTGTAATGCAATCAGATAACAGAAAAACAGAGTTGGAAGGGACCTTAGAATTTTCTAGTCCAAATCCCTGCTTAAGTAGGAGACCCTATATTATTTCAGACAAATGGCTGTCCAGTTTCTTCTTCAAAGCCTGCAGTGATGGAGCACCCACAGCTTCTGAAGGCAAGCCATTCCACTGATTAATTATTCTCACTTGACAGGAAATTACTTCCGAGTTCCCGGTTGCTTTTCTCCTAGATTAGTTTCCTTTACTTCTTGTCCTATCTTCAGGTGCTTTGGAAAATAGGTTGATCCCCTCTTCTTTGTGGCAACCCCCCCAAATAATAGAAAATTGCTATCATGTCACCTCTAGTCCTTCTTTTCACTAGACTAACCATATCCAATTCATGTGACTATTTTTCATATGTTTTAGCATCCTGGACCCTAATCACATGACTGGGATTTATGACATTTTTGAAAAACTTGAATTTATATCTGGGTTTTGGCAAAAATGCCCCACTATAAACAATGACTTTGCTCAACAACCATGGAGTCATTTAAGGACCATAGGGATTTAGCAACTGCCACAAAAAAGGCAGTAAAATGAAATAAATCATATAATGACTAATTTTGCAACCATCATGGCTTATGACTGTAATGGACAGGCTCAGTTATTATTGTTAAATTGAAGACTACCTATATACTGTTTTCAGTGCAATGGACTAATGCACAGGTATCAAACTTGCCGCATCACTTGATGTTTCATAATGCTTTCCCCATCTGTGGAACTGGGGTGGGCATGGCCTGCGTATGATACATCCGGCCCGCGGGCCATCAATTTGACACCCCTAGACTAATCCATGTATCCTTTGAGGTTTAAAACGCACTTTTTTACATGCCACTTACACCTAAAATGAATTCAAACTTAATTTATGTAAAAGTATGCGTAGTATAGACTCCTGAATACTTTTGAAGGAGGGTTTGGGCAAAATTGAACAGGTGCAAATAAAGCAATGATTGGAAACTAAGTCTGATTGGGAAAGAATGAAGGAATTGATTGAAGAGTATTAGTTAGAAAGCTTTATATACCTGAAAAGATGCCAAAATAAATGGCATGATCTGTTTTCTGTCACAATGGCTTATCAACCCCGTGCTTTTAGAAGTTGATCTTATATTTCAATTTTGTATATAATAAAAACAATGAACTTCTCAAATCAAACACAACCCCCTTTCACCCAAATATTTAAAGAAAAAAAAGTGCCTATGTCATTATTTATTTAATGTTTACCCTACCTTTCCTCTCTGAGCTCAAGGCAGCATGAGTAGTAGCACTCTGAGGAAAATAGGGTTGAGTCACTGAGTGAGTTTCTGCAGCTGAGGATGTGCTTAAACTCACCTTCCCCCATTTTAATCCAGTTTCTTGTTCACTTCGCTGCACTACATTTTATAACTCATTTCTTACTTTCCTATGTACAACACAGAAATTACATCAGTTTAAATAAAAGAAAAAAAACTTAAGAAATTGTAGAATAAAATGAATGATTCTAAATATATACATATACATATATATATACCTGTTTCAATCTACATGAGCATATTTCATTTAATACTAAAGCCAAGATACCTCTCCAATGGCATGTAAAGCATTTATGTAAAAATACATGTTATTACAAGACTATCACATCCCACAAAAGCAAATGAATTCTATTCATTGTCCAAGTTTGTTACTGGAGATTCTAGGCAACATTTGTTTTTGATAGAATCTCCTACAGGTAATCCCTAGATGACTGTAATGTAGCCTGTGCATTATTTTCTGATGGTCATTAAGCGAACACAGTGGTTGTAGGAGCAAACCAACTGGTACTGTTCGCTATAGATAGTTCTACTGAAAACTGGAAGAAAATGCCAGTTTCCCCCAAAGCCATAAAAAAACACCAGAGTCATGTAACTAACCACAGGATGCTTCAAAAAGCAGCAAATTGTGGCCACGTTGCTAAGCAACCAAAATGCAGTCATGTGACCATGGGTGGGAACCAACAAAACTTTGAATCTGAGTTGTAAGTTCCCTTTTCAGGTAAATTGCAACTTTGAATGGTTGCTAAGCAACCAGTCATAAATTTAGGATTGTTATATAGCTGATGATTCTAATGAATATTAAAGAAGCACAGAAAACTGTCTTTTCCTGGGTCAGACTTTTGATCCATCTAGCCTACTACTGGAACATGGTTTACTAACTGATCTTAAGTTATTCATCTACAGTGATGGTCCTTTTATGACTTGTAGACTTCAACTCCCAGAGTTCCTGAGGCAGTCATGCTGCTCGACTAATTTTAAAAGCTGACGGCAGAAGACATATTCAGGAAGGATTTTTTCCAGTCTCATTTGTAGATGTTACAAACCTGAGACTGGATCTCCAGAATGCAAAATATACCTATTTATTATTGAAACAAGTCCATTCCTTTAAAACAACAGGATACTATTGTCAATGGACCAACTCTTGATTTGAAAATGAGCATTTAGATCATTTGGAAATTAAATATGTTCAAAGAAGAAGAATTTACTCTGTTTAAACTTTAATGAACCAGCCATACGCAGAAGCCAAATTTTAATCCTTTTATATTCTCATAAATGGAGGGAGAAATCACAGTTACAGGTTCAGGTGTCAATGGAACTGTACTTGTTCTGACATTTTTGCTTTTAATTTATTCTGTAGGGTAAAAATGGGGAATGGGAGTGCATTAGTCCAGACCTATCCGTATTAATTACAAAGCAAGAAACTATTGTCTATAGAGCTGACTACTCATTTTTTTATGATACGTAAGTCTGCTTACTCATTTCCTTAAGCTTTTTTTTTTTTGCAACACCCTAGTGAGTAATCTGCTTTATCATTATTTGATATTTTTAGTGTAATTTGGTGCCCAAGGCAGAAAATCTTTCTGGTTAACTAGAGTTCTTCCATTTAGATTCCAAGTTTAATTAGATTCCAAGTTTAATCGTGGTCCAGAGAAGTGAAGAGTTATCCAAAATTAGAGTATAGCATTCTCTATTTTACATTTCATGTGATTTATATCAGCTGCAACATTTTAAAAAACCCTTGAAAAGACAGAGTTGTCTCTTTGTGTGAGTGCAATACATTTCTAGAATAATGATTAACAGGCAAATGGAAAGCTAAGGCGCATGTCAATCTTACTGTTCAACATACAAAGAGGCCTTGCATAGGTTTATTGTATTTAACTATCCAGAATGTCTGGATAAATTAATGTTGAAAACTGGGGGAAGCAGAGACTCAGGAAAGTCTTTGGCAAAACAAATCTCAGTTTTAATAACCCTGTCTTGTCTTACATTATACAAGGGTTGTCTTATATATGCTTAGCATGGAAAAGATGTATAACATTTAAGCCTTATACACTATTGATAAAAATTAAAGGACAGTGATAGATAAGTTAATTGTCATTTAACAGTTCTATCATACATACTGTATTTGCCCAATAGGAAAATGAAATTTTCCCCATTAACTATCATTTTGAATTTATTTATTTAGCATATAGCAAATCCGCTCTGAATTAAAGAATCTTACATTCAAAAATAAATCCTATTGTGACAAGGGAGGGAGGGATGAATCAAAAATTCTTGCAGATGGGTATTAAGAAACTACCATCCCCTCCTTTTCTGGGTTTCTCCCCATTGCTTCTAATGGGAAGTAACTGATCCTCATCTGTTTCAGGGACCACAAATATTCCATTATAGTTTGTTTTGGTTAGGATTATTAGGATTCATATTCCCCTCCCCTGCATGCAAGAATTCCCCATTTTGCTTCTGATTCAGACTTCCAGGATTGAGGAAGCAAAAGCCTGAAATATTTGTAAGACTGGAACTTTTCCTGAAAGGGCAAATATGACTTTTGCCTTCAGTCAATCATCCTATGGATCAGTTCCTAGCACATCCTTGTAAGGACTATAGGATCAGGGACTTGTTTTATAACCTATCTTTCAATATTTCAATTATTGAGGTAGAACAACAGAAGCATTAATAAAATTATCTGATCCTATAAGATAAAGGCCAAAATTAACCAGCTTCAAGTCGTCATAGGATATGAACCAAGCAAAACAATTTGTTCGGTATATCTGAAAGTGACAATAGTTTAGAAACACAATGCTACCCAGACTGCCTTGATTTTTAGGTAAATCCAGATGCTATTAAAGTTCACAAAATAGCATGCAATATTTCAAGTACTGTCCATAAAACAAGTTGGTAAAAAAAATGAAACAAAAATGGAGGAAGGAAATAACTAGTGGAATTGGCATTTTGTTGAAATGCAGGCAATATTCACATTAGGTTCTGTCACAGAGAATTGATCCTGTGGTTCTTGGAGCAAATTATAATATTTAATGTGACAGAGGGAAAAAATCACTAAATATGTGGGAGTAAACATTAACAATATGTAATTAATTTAAATTAGGCTGAAACTAAATTTAAATCAAAATTACTTTTTTTACTAGCCCACTTTTTTTGTGTATGATGTACCTCTCCTTAGTCCCCAAAATATTGTATACCCCAATTTTATTAATTTTAAGCCATGCTAAAGTAAATAATACTATTTTTACAAATATAATCCAGGAATTATTATATTTCTCTGTCTTTGGATCAAACATAGGTCTTTAATAAAATGAAAACCAATGTACAGTAGAAGGAATTGGATAGTTCTTGCAACAACACAGGCAAATATAATTTGAATTGATGCCCAAGATAAAACCAATTTGCCAAATTAGGCAAGCAAGTGTGCCTTCCACTGCAATGTTATTAGAACAATAGCAATCAATGCCAAAGTGACATTTGTAATAATACTTCAAAAGAAACAGCAATGGAGCAACTAAAGGCTGGTTTTGATAGAAAAAAATCTTGCTTAGTTATGAGTCAATGCCTACTTTAAAAGGTGGGTGAAGAGTTTAATGCTCAACAATTTTCTGAACACTTTAAACAAGGTAATTTAATGTGTCATGAAATCACACAAAAAATATTAAGAATGGAAATGCAATGTTAAGCATTCCCCAGCGACAAAGAGGAAGTTCCTATAAAAAGATGTTAATATTCAAATATAAATATACCACTGTAAGCTCCCAAGTACTGTAATTATATCAGATACACAAGAGAGGGCAAATGAAAAAAATAAATAAATATCGCTACCAAGCATATGGTGGGAATGAAAAGCAATATCTTCAGGAAACAGAATGTACAAAGATATCCTATGAGTTCAGCTGCAGGTAAATATAGCTGAAAGAAAAGGACACTGGTTATAACTTCTCCTGGATCTATTTTGAAGTTACTTTTTTTATTAAAAAAATAACCAGGGCGGCTTTAGGATCAGGAAGTTGCAAACATCGAGCTTTTTCCATGCACGTTTTACTCGGTTGCCTTTACGAACTTGTTCCCAGGCAGGCAGGCAGGCCGGCCCTCGAGTGTTAACTCAGAGATCAAATTCCACAGACAGACTTTGCAAAAACACGGATCGGAAACTCGCAGAAGTATCGTGTGAATCCTTACATGGAAACCCACTCGCATTTCCACCCGCCGCTCAAGGCAGCACAGATCGCCGCTGGGCTTGCTTGGAACCTTTATTGCTTTAAGTCCTTTTTAAATCCTGCTTGGAAACACAAGACCCGAACCCAATTCACGGGGGGTGGGGGTGGACTTAG
>JANHZT010003927.1:98665-113244 GCA_032468215.1 Stegonotus admiraltiensis
CTGGCGGCAATAAATCTGTCTCAACTAGCTAACTGGTTCGTGTGTTTTTGGCTCCTGAAGCAGGGTGGACAGAACAGTACACTGTACCTGTCATAAATATGAGTCAGTTGCCAAGCATCTGAATTTTGATTATATGACCATGGGGATGCTACAACAGTCATAAGTGTGGAAAAACTGTCATAAGTCATTTTTTTCAGTGCAGTTGTAACTTCAAATGGTCACTAAACGAACTGTTCTAAGTAGAGGACTACCTATATATTTTTATTAACTTATGCCAAACTTTATTTCTGTTTATAAAAAAAGAATGAAAACACCACAACTCATGTAATCTCTTAAGGACATCCTTAGACCTATAAATCACAATAATAAACACGGCAATTAATAGAAATATTACTTTTCTGTGGAGAAACGGTCTCAAAATCATCATTAGTGATTGTAATTTACTAGTTTATTACTAGTTTACTAATAAATAATAAGTAAATTATTTACTAGCATTACATTCCATTTTACAGAAAATGGAATGGGAAGCAGATATAGCAATGGGTCTATTCTGGATTTTTAATTTAAAAAAACGGTGAAAGTACAAGAAGAGATTTCTACTAAGTTACATTATTGCAGTTTCATTTCTTAAAGGGTTAAGAAACAGTAGCCACAATCCTGCTGCAATCTTGTAAGGGAGTGTTTCTCAACCTCAGGAACTTTAAGATATATGGATTTCATCTCCCAGAATTTCTCAGGCAGCATCCCAGTGGACTATTCTAGATGTTGAAGTCCATACCTGAAAAACACTAAATTATAAGTATCATTAATTATAAGTCATTCTAGTGTATTTACGTCAGGGTGGATATTAAACAAGAACAAAAAAATTAAAAACTTATAACAGAATAAATGGGATAAAGCAGGAAAATGAGCATATAATGAAATGCAGGAAATATATTTCAAAGTGTTCATGAAGTTGCAAAGGTGTTTTATAGATTTACTGAGTAGATTAACCTGAGGTGGCGCACTGGTTAGAGTGCGGTACTGCGGGCTATTTCAGCTGACTGCTACCTGCAGTTTGGCAGTTCAAATCTCACCAGTTCATGATTGACTCATCCTTCTGAGGTGGGTAAAATGAGGACCCAGATTATTGGGGGCAATATGCTGACTCTAAACCACTTAGAGAAGTCTGTAAAAGCATTATGAAGCGATATATAAGTCTAAGTGCTATTGCTGTTGCTAGATAGATGCTTTTTTGGCACTCAAGGGGCCTGGAGGAATTTGTGAACCACAGAAACATGACGTGACTGAATTTTTTGTCTTTTCCATGTGAAATTTTGTTTCATTGTTCTGGTTTTTCTTTTTTACCATGATGTATTTCAAACCTTCTTTGTAATTGGGCAGCTGTAAGAAATTATGTAAACAAACAAACAAGCAAGGAAACAAATTCATTTAAACTATAATGGCTGGGACCTAATCTCAGATACCATACGCAATGTAAGGATAGAATACAAGTTGCCTCAACTTACAACCTGAATCAGGAAAGATACATCTGTTGCTAAGTTATACCATTGTTAAGTGTCATATGACCGCACAATTTTATAATATTTTTTTGCCATGGCCATTAAGTGAATCTGGCTTCCCTCATTGACTTTGTTTGTGGAAGAATTCAGATGGTTGGTTGCCAAGCAGCAAAATGGCAGTTAGATGATGGTGAAGATGATTCAATAGTTGTAACTATGAGGATTGGTTGTAAGTCACTTTTTCCAGTGTTGTAACTTCAAATTTTGAGATTGGGTGATAGGATTATACCCTGAATATTGTGAGGGGCCATATCCAGAATAATGTATATTTATTTGTAAGAAAATATATTTGTATACTGATAAACCAATCAATATACAAACTTAACTATCATTTAAATTTGGGAAAAGATACATTTTGGCAATTCTGATAATTTTCAAATATTATCGGTATCCTGGACAGAGTTAAACCAATTTCACAAGGTGCTGAACACATGATTTTGGATAACTTCTACTTCTCCTTTCCATGGAATCTATTCACAGAAATTCAGGTCAACAGTTTGATGGAACTCTAAAGCAAGGCAATTAACCACAGAGGTACTGCTTTAGAAATAAATGAAGAATGAGAAGTTACTTGTTGCAATTAAAAGGACAGGTAACGTGTTTCATTGTGTTTCGATGAAGAAAATTGTTTTCTCAAAAGTATTGTGGTGGTGTTAGTCCCCAGAGTTTCTTTTAAATGCTAAATATAAAAGGTTTGGGATTTTACAGTTGAAAAATCCCAAACCTTTTAGTGTCTGCCCTTTCTTAACAGTTGAAGGAAGGACAGACACTAACATTAATATTATGGCATGATGGTAAAAGCATTTGGGTGTAAGCTAAACAAAAATTTCTACCAGTTTAGATATAGAGAGGTCCAACTTAAAAGAGGAAGTCTACATATCTTCATGCTGTTGGGGTTGAGAAACACTGATATAGATGAATAGCATTCTTTATGAGTTGGAATGTGCTTTTGGCTTTGGTATTTGGTTTTTGTTAAAACTAATTTTGTTTTTGTTTTTATTCCTTCTATCACTTAGAATCCCTTGCAGAAATAAATGAATGACTACATTTTACTCTTGCACCAGACTTTAATGATAACTCTATATTTTGAGTCATATTATCACAATAGTGGCATGCCAAACTCAACATAGTCACTCATCCCATAATCATCTCATGGAGGAATTACTTTAACAAGCTCTACATGGCATTCCCCTTGAAGGCCACTTGGAAGTCACATCTGGTCTAGAATGCAACAGCTGAACTGGTTACCTGTTGGCTTCTGGGTGCAATTCAAGATGCTGATTATCACTTCTAAATTTCTTCTTCGCATTGGGACTACCTGAGGGATCATCCATCAGTTGAAAGCTGCAGACATGTGATCATGGGATGCTGCAAACATGTAAAGATGAGCTGGTTGCCAAGTGCACAAAATGTGATCATATGACTATGGGGGATGTGAGACCACTAGGGCTTCCAAATCAGGTTGTAAATACCTTTTGGTACTGTAACTTTGACTGGTTGCTAAGCAAGGACTACTGGTATCTACAAAGATGCCCCTGTTATTTTTTTTCATGTATCAGGATTCATAAAGCCTTTAATAGTGGACTCTAATCTAAATCTGCATCTTAAATTAAGTCAATTTCTCAATCAAATTTATTATGTTTATACAAGACTATTCATTTTCGATACTATCGCCCACATAACATTCAAAACCTATGTCTCTTCCCCCCACCACACATCTCTCTGAAGAAAACAAAGGTGACATATGTTGAATGAGTTCTTATTTCCAATCACTAGATTATAGCCATTAAAAATAGAGGGTGACTCACTGCATCTCATCTTACAGTAAGCTTGTGAAACCAAGCTAAAAATGTATGCAAAGGAAATTTTTGTTTAACCCTAGCACAAGTCAGGAAAAATAATCTAAAAATAAAAAATTGTTTTAGTGATGTTTTTGTAAACCTGAGGAAAAAAATTCATTGAGACAGCTAGATGTTCTTCTTGAGTACTCTTGACATTTTCTAATGTGCTCTTGACATTGTGGTTCTTCATAGGCAGCTTTTCCCTAAATGTTCCTATTATCTTCATTACAGACTGTGTAAAGTCTATGTAAAAATAGTGTAAAAATGTCTGATTTTTTCATATCAATTGATTTGTGATCATGCTATTGCATACAGAGAAGTTATGAATATGAACTCTGAATATGAATATGAATAAATAAGTAGCTAAAGGTTAAGGACAGAAACATACTTTGAAGCTATGTATTTTATATAGTTATATTTATAAACAGTTTATGATTTGTTATGCTTACAGTATAGTTATATGGCAGTTGCATGCATATACCTTGTTTCCCTGAAAATAAGGCCTATCACAAAAATAAGCCCTAGCGTGTTTTACGTGTGCGCCTAATATAAGCCCAACCTCTCCAAAATAAACCCTACTTAAGATCCTGTGCAGCTGTCTATCCATCAATTCCATCTTGTTGCTCGTGGTGCCACAGCCACAAGACAAGGCTGGGTGATGGAGAAACTACTCCATGTGCCCTTTACTGATTTACCTCAGGGCCCCCGCAGCTAGGCTATCCATGAGGCTACCTCTTGGTGGCACACCAGTAACCATGTGCAGCAGGAGTCCACCTGGCCGCCGGCTCACTTCTTCTCATGGTCGCAATGGAGCAGGAGGCTGAATGGTGCAGTGGTGGTGCAGTGGTGCAGTGGTACCACAGCTGTGAGACGAGGAAGGTGAGGTGGCTGTGGGGCCCCTGAGGTAAGCCAGTGCAGGTCACATAGGGCAGCTCTAACCCCCCTGCCTTGTGGCAGCAACACTAGCATACTGTATGGCCTCCTGCATGGATGCGAGCAAGCAGGAGAAGTGGGCCTCCAATACATGGGGGGAAAAAAAGGCATCCCCTGAACATAAGCCCTAGTGCTTATTTTGTGGCCCAAAAGAAAATAAGATCTGGGTAGTTATAAGCATTTTATGCTAGGCAACACTGTTGTGATTTAAAAACAACACATTTATTTGAACTAAAGATCATGTGAGATTCTTCAATGGAATCCCTTTTGAAGAAAGAAATAATAATAATAATAATTGTACAAATTTCCAATGATCCAAAACTCTTATTACTTACTTATTTCTGGACTTTTTAATTCATTTCAGGCTGGATCTAGCACATAACTTAGAACTCTGCTATTGTTGATTTATGTGATTATAAACATTCTTCAAACCTTGCCATCTCTCCCAGCTCATGCAGCTGATGCCCATGCTGAGATACCCAGCAGGGTAGGTGGGATTAATTTCAGAACAGTTTGACAGGTTTATCCATTCATCAAAACTCTTAGCTGAGGAAGTTCAGTAGAAGCAGAAAGGGGAACTTGCCATGCAGCGAAAATGAAGACACTGCCCTCCGGCTGCCGATAAGACAAATTGGCAAGAAGTACAACAAAATCTATATAACTGAGTTCTTTGCTGTCTCAGAGAATAACATTTTGAATTAGTCTTCAGGGTTTGTGTATTTGGTGATAAATCATAAGTAACCTTTCGATAAGGAAATATTATGCTTTATGCTTAATGTCATACTAAATATGGTATTCTGTGTATGTTAAGTAGAGGTATTAAAATACTTTTTAACTGTCTTAGACAACAGTAGGCTATTAGGTGCTTCAGGAAGTAATGAATATTATTTCTAAAAAGAGGAGTAAACCAAATCTGAATCTTATTTTGCAGTAGGTAACCCATCTACTTTGTTAAGGGGAATGCCTGAAATGCCTCTGTTGCTTTTCCCCCCCCCAACATTATGTATAAACATTCTAACTACTGTATGTGAGCCAGAGGTGCATGCAGGAGTAAAGAGTATGCCTGCCAACATTCCTTATTCAGGCTTATTATGATCTGAATGCATGCTTCACTTCTTGACATAGTTCTCTGGAAGCCAGCTAAACTTTTAAAAGGTTTTTTTTCCAGAAGGTTTTCAGTGAGGTTTCTTATCCTGGCGAGCAGTTTGCATTTAGATCTTCACAACATATTTAGAAAATATTTATTTGTAAGGGCTACTCCAGCCTTGAAATTTAGAGTGATTATGTTAAAATCTTTCTTAATCACTAGGAAACTCTAAGGACATCTGTTCTAGCAACATCCTTCTGAAAGGACAATCCTGGAATCTTAAGATGTTTTTCATAGGATACAATAAGCACACCGAGATTGTGACAACAGAACACATAGGCATCAATGTGTAAGTCTGCTAGTTATTGAATGGGCTCTATTGCTTAGCTGAATGCTGTTTTACATAAGTGCTCAGAAGTAAGACTGTTGAGTCCAATGAGGGTTTGCTACCAGGGGTGGGCATGGCCATGATGGGCGTGGCCTAGTCGGCCTCCTGCACCATGGGGTTTGTGTGTGTGTTTTTGCCCTCCTTGGGCTCTGTAGGCTTTCCTTGAACCTCTGGGAGGGTGAAAACAGCCTCCCCAGGCTCCAGAGGCCCGAAACGGGCCCGTTTCTGGCTTTCTCAAACTTCCAGTAGTCCCGTTTTTCACCCTCCCCAAGTCCTGCACCCTGTGTGTGCCCTGCACTTACCTACATCCAAAACGGGCTGTGTGGGGACTTCTGGGAGAGGTGAGGTGGGATGGGCAGAGCCAGCCAGGCGTGGGATTCGGGGGTTCTCCGAACTGCACAGAATCTTAGCTAGAGGTTCTCCCGAACCCCTGCGAACCCCCAGCAGCCCACCTCTTTTTGCTACCAAGGATGCAACAAAATTGTCATCTAAATTCTGTAGTGCCTATTGGTAATAAGATAAACTGAACAATTTGAAATGTAAGTCCTAACTCTCACTAGGCTTCTTGATATTCACATTGCTGTTTATAATAATTGAATCTGTTCATCTAAGCACCCATCTAACTGGAATATTCCATGATTTCTATTTTTATGTTGCAGTGCTCAGTGATGGATGCTTTGTTTTAATCTACGATCATTGACTCATTGTAAGTGCAGATATTATGTCCCTAGTTCTGCAGCATCTATATAAGATCATCGGCTGCTTTTAGAAGAAGGGCCATTTTGCAGTCTTAAAATGGTAGCATTTCATCCTGCACTCACAGCTGTAAACTAACAGGACTCTCCCTGCATTTGTTGTAAAAGAAATGAGTTACTATAAACAATAATTTGCTTATACAAGTGTCTTCGTTTTTGTGATGCTTTAATAAAAAGAAAGACATCCTGTTTTATGATAAATATAGAAACGAATGAAGAGTAGCAACAGCTTCAGTGTTGCCAGAAGCAACATAGACTTCAAAGTGAAAGCAAGTTATCCATGGAATTGATTAAAATAAAATATACTTGTTAAAAGAAGTGGCTTACTTTGCCAGGTTTGATAAGTTACTAAAAGAAGAACCAATCCCAATTTCAAGAAACAGAAGATTGTCAGAGGTCTGCCATATGAGACCAATCCCTCTTATCCTAAGAAGCAAGAGAAAAACAAAACCTGGTTTTTCTAATTTCTAGTACTGCTTTACAAAGCATTAGTAAAACCATGCTTGGAATCCTGCACCCAGTTCTGGTCATCACAACATAAAAAATATATTGAGACTCTGGAAAGAGTGCAGAGAAGAGCAATACGAATGATTTGGGGACTGGAGACTAAAACATACAAAGAATGGCTAGAGGAATTGTGCCTGTCTAGTCTAATGAAAAGAAGGACTAGGAGGAGATATGATAGTAGTGTTCCAATATTTGAGGGGCTCCTACAAAGATGAGGGGATCAAACTATTTTCCAAAGCACCAAAAGGCAAGACAAGAAACGATGGAAACTCAGCAAGAAGAGAAGCAATCTAGAGCTAAGGACAAAATTCCTAATGATGAGAGCAATCAACTAATGGAATAGTTTGCCTTCAGAAGTTGTGCGTGCTCCATCACTGAAGGCTTTTAAAAAGAGACTGGACAACCACTTGTCTGGAATGGTATAGGGTCTCCTGCCTCAGCTGGGGATTGGACGAGAAGACCTCCAAGGTCCCTTCCAACTCTGTTATTCTATGTTCTAAATCCACCATGTCCCTTTGCTAACCACCTCTCTCCCTTAATGCCGCATTGTGTCCATAAACTTGTCAATGCCTGAGGCTGTTTTTTATCCAATCCATGTCGATTTTGAGTCCTGATATGAAGAGATACATTTTCTGAATATTTTCATAACTAGCTTGTTACAATAAATAGCAAAATGCACTGAAAAGAGGAGTAAGTATCAACCTTGCCATCTCCTGAATACAGATAGACCTCAATTTATGACCGCGGCACTCCAAATTTCCATGGCTAAGCAAGACCATTGTTAAGTGAGATGTGTCCTATTTTACAACCATTTTGCCACAATTATTAAGTGAATCATTGCAATTGTTAAGTGAATCATGGATTGTTAAGTGAATCTGGCTTCCCTTACTTATTTTGCTTTTACAGAAGCCAATTGGGAAGATTACAAATGGTGATCACATGATCCCAGGAAAGTACAATTCTCATAAATATATGCCTGTTGTCAAATTTTGATCATGTTAACAATGCAAATGTGAAAACAGTCATAAGTCACTTTACAAGTATTGTTGTAACTTCAAATGATCACTAAACAGATAGTTGTACATGAAGACCTACCTGTACTTTGTCCTTGACTTTCAACGGTTTGTTTAGTGACCATTCAAAGTTACAATGGCAGTGAAAAAAGTAACTTATGACCATTTTTCACACTTATGACCATTGCAGCATCCCCATGGTCACGTGACTTACATCTAGATGCTGAACAACTGACACTCATAAATATGAGAAATTGCAGTGTCCTGGGTTCATGTGATCCTGTGGTGGGTTGCCCCCGGTTCACACCAGTTCTATAGAACCGGTAATAAAATTGGAGGGAGGCTCCACCCACCAACCCTGATGTCATCAGAATGCTTCTGCGCATGCGCAGAAGAGCACTCGCTTGTGCAAGCAGAGCAAGTGCACACGCGTGGCCCCATTGCAAACCAGTGGTAAAGGTAAGTAGAACCCACCCCAATGTGATCCCCTTTTGTGACCTTCTGACAAGCAAAATAAATGGGGAAGCCGGATTCACTTAACAACCATGTGATTAAATTAACAACTGCAGTGATTCACTTAACAAATGTGTCAAGAAAAGTTGTAAAAAGGGGCAAAACTCACTTAACAAATTTCTCACTTAGCCACATAAATTTTGGGCTTATTTGTGATCATAAGACAAGGACTACCTATACTTTCTTTAGACATGATAGCCAAGAAATGCTTTATTTCCCATTTTGGATACAAAACAGGCACATCCAAAGATGGAAAAGCAATTGGTTAAATTCTGCAAACAGCTAGTGCCCATAGCCACGTCTTCCTCCACTTCTTTTGTACTATTAAAACAGTAATCTTGATTTGAACTGGAGGAGCCAGTTAAGCCAATAAATCCAACTGCTTGCTTATTGCAGGGACACAATCTTAACAGGGGGCTATTCAACCTTTTCTTGAATATATTAGTGAAGACCTCCAACTCCATTGCTTCCACACTTGAGGATGATGCACACTTATCAGTAACAGAATTTCAAGAATTACATGCAAAAAAGCTCAAAATTTAAATTATTGTAACAGTGTCATTTGAGAGCCAGTTTTGTCTTGTGCAATTAAGGGGTGGGGCAATTAATTTTCCCAAAGGACCACAAGAAAAACTGGGAATGTTGTGCCGCCGCCCCCACCATCACCCTGTCACTGCCCCGTCTCCACCCCGTCTCCACCTTCCTGCGGCAGCTAGACAGGGACACTCAAAGGACCAGATGTGGCCCATAAACTATAAAACGCTTAGCAGTTAAGACACCAGGCTAGTAAACAGGAGACTATGAATTCCCCACCTTAGACATGGAAGTCAAATAGATAACTTTAGGCTGGTCACTCTCTCCCAGTCCAACCCAACTCATTGAAGGGAAAATAGGAGGAGGAAAAAATATTAGTTATGGCCATAACCTTGAGTTATTTACAAAAAATCATAAAGGTGGGATAAAAATAAATACATAAATGAAATGAAATTTAAAACAAAGAAACAAACAAACATATGTTAACTTTATCATTGTATTAATTTTATTGTCTTTACCATGGAAAAAAATGCTGTTTTTAAAATAATGCTGGCAAATAACAGGATTATTTTGATGTCCATTTTGCCCTGCTCAGATATATAAATAGAGAACAAAAGAATAGCCTAAAGGCAGACATTTTCCAATGAGTGTATCATGGCTCTGCAAGTTAGGGCAGCTCTAGTGATTCAAATGCCAAGGGGAAAAAAATAGGTTACTGTTCTTTGTTTCAAAGAAAGGCGTATCTTTCCCCCTGTGGGGTATCTCAAGGTATCTTGGAACCAGCGCTTTTCAACATCTTCATAAATGATCTAGATAAGGGGATAGAAGGGATATTCGTCAAATTTGCAAATAGCACCAAGCTGGGAGAAATCGCAAACACTTTGGAAGTGGAATGGTACAACTTGCCACAGCCAATTCGCCACGGCCAACTTGCCACAGTCAACTCACTGTGGGACAACTCAACATGGGCAACTCATCATAGGACAACTTGCTGTGGGACAATTCAACAGTTTAATTTTATTATTTAACATAATTTTAAAAATATTTTAATTTTTGTCATTCACTTTTCATTTTGTCCCTCCTCTATCCATTCTTTCTTTGATGATTCTATTTCACTATTTCTTCAATATCATTCTAACTCTTGGCCGTGGCAAGTTGTCCTACAGTGAGTTGGGCATGGCGAGTTATCTCACAACGAGTTGACTACAGCAAGTTGGCCATGGTGAACTGGCGATGGCGAGTTTGTTGTGGCAAATTGTCATAGATTCCTTTGGAAGATAGTCTCAAGATTCAGAAGGATCTTGACAGACTTGAGCATTGGGCCCTATCCTATAAGATGCAGTTCAGGGGTGAAAAAAGTAAGGTCCTGCACTTAGGCAGGAAAAACCAAATGGTCATGTATAGAATAGGTGGTATCTGGCTCAAGAGTAGTAACTGTGAGAGGGATCTAGGTGGCCTTGTGGACCCACCATTGATAGCAGTCTTATAGTATTTGAGAGGCTGTAACAGAGATGAGGAGGCTTACTTATTTTCCAAAGGACCTGAAGGCAGGACAAGAAACAACAGGTGAAAATTTGTTAAAGAGAGATCCTACCTGGAACTAAGGAGAAATTTCCTATCACTGAGGGCAATTAGCCAATGGAACAGCTTGCCTCCCAGAATTGTGGGTGCTCCAAGACTGAAGGTTTTCAAGGAAAAAGAGGAGAGCGAGCGAGAGAGAGAGCGAGAGCGAGAGAGCGAGAGAGAGAGAGAGAGAGAGTGCCATGACAGTGGCATGCAATTTTAGTATTCATAGGAAGCATAGAAATGGGACTGAGACTTATATACCACTTCACAGTGCTTTACAGCCCTCTCTAAGTGGTTTATAGTCAGCATGTTGCCCCCAACAATCTTGGCCTTCATTTTACCCACCTCGGAAGGATGGAAGGCTGAATCAATCTTGAGCTCGTCAAAATCCAACTGCTGGCAGTGAGCAGTGAATTAGCTCTGTAGTACTATTCTAACCATTGTACCACCACAGCTCTGAATGGAGTAGCTGGGCAATGATTTTGAAAACTGGCGACCTTTTAGGATTGTTTTTAAATTTCGCAGTTGAAGGTTAATACTAAGATCTTTAATTGCCATCCAAAACTGTTGGTCTTGCCTGGCTTAATTTTAATCTTTTGTCCCTTCTTGTTACTGTTATATTTTACTTGATCTAAAATTCGGCAGGACTCAGAAACTTGTCTATGTATGCCAATTTGAGTGAAGGGGACTTGCCATCCCCAGATTTTTAACTAAGAGCAGTCATTGCTTTGTACATCTGTGGCAGCTTAGCTCTGAGAAATCGCTGAATTCATCTGAAAATGACTGAAGTAACAGACTGGCACAGGATAATCTCTTTTAGCATAAAAAGGCCTCTTAGTCTCATTTCTCTTATTTCTAGACTGAAAGGCACAAACGTAATTACTCATCTGAGAGCAGGGCTTTACTGAGGCAGTCTTCAGTCTGAGTTTGAAGCCTTAAATGGTAACTCTTGCTCAGGGCTGCAGTGAGAGGTGGAGGGAGGACTCCTCCGCCCCTCCAGAACATTGCAACAGACACTTTGAGATCAAATACAACAGAAGTCATTTCTCTCTACAGTACTATGAATCCAGCGCATTAGGTAAAATTTCCCTACATTTGCCAGAGCAAGACTATGAAATCTCTCCAGTTTTTCTTTGTAGAAGATCTGAAAGATGATTGATGACTTTGCTAATATCGTACATCTTGAATTTCTCTGCTCTGCATTAGTAACCAGGTCATTTTTTTTCCTTCTTCTTTTGGGTCAAAATGATTAAAAAACCTTCCATTTTGCTATTGAACCAAATACATTCTTCAGCCCTGATGATGCAATCCATCATTTTGCAGGCTCCTGTCCTCAAAAAAATTCAAAGGAAATCAGTATTTTGTGTCCACTTTAATTTTAAAATAAAGAAGGAATGTTGGCCTATTCTTGTGCTAGAAATGCACTGCAGAGTTGGGAGGAGAAAACTGGCAGATATCCCAAAGGTGCTTTTTCAAGAGGCAACTGCCTCTTGAAAAAAGCACCTTTGGGACAATCATGGCCTGGATGGCTGAGAATCTCCATAAAAACTAGCAGGTGCTTTTTAAAATAGCTGCACTTACTCCCTCAAGTGAAGGACAGAGCGGCTGAAAACCTTTGTTCTTTTAAAGTACACAAAACAACATAGCTGCTTATGTACGGATGGACTTCATTACCTTTCCTATTTCTATAAAATGAAAGGATTGGTGACTTGGAAGTGTATCTATCTCTTTAATTTAGAACAATCTTTTTCAAACTTGGCAGCTTTAAGGTGCTGGGTGGGGAATTCTGGGAGTCCACATATCTCCAGTTGCTTTTGAAGAAAAACACTGATTTTCAAACATGCAGGTAAAGGAGACACAGGCACTCTGATAAATCCCATTTTGTATTCCAGAAAAATTAGACACCTGGAACCTGTCCCACCTAGCTACTTTCACATTGAAAAGTAAAATGGATCATCTCATAGGACTACCAATAATCCTTGAGTTATACCCATTCATTTAGTGACCATTCCAAATTACAAAATCGTGGTAAAAAGTAATTTATGATCCGTCTTCATGCTTTCAACCACTGCAGCATCCCTACAGTCATGTGAGCAATATTTGGATATATGTTAATCAGCCTATATTTATGATTCGTTACAGTGTCCCAAGGTCATGGGATTGCCATTTGTGCCCTCAGCAAACCCAGTGAGGGAAGCTGGATTCATTTAATGACTGTGTGATTCACTTAACAATGTCAGTAATGCACTCAACATCTGTGGCAAAAAAGGCATAAAATCGGCATGACTTTAATAACTGCTTTGCTCAGCGACAGCAATATTGGTCTCAACTATGGTCGTAAGTTAAGGACCACCTGTGCTTAATCTCAACAAACAATTATCTGCTTTAAAAAAAGAATGTTTTTTTTTCCAAGAACTAAGTTTCCTAAATTATACTGGTAGATTGTTTAATCAATGCTGTAGTTAAATACCTATAAAATATTTATACCTGTGGCTGTTGATTTTGCTACAGTCAAGCATTAAGTACGGAGCTCTGTAAGTATGCAGATGGTGTTGAACAAAGGCAAGTCTGCACACGGTGTAGGAAGGTTCTTGTGGTGAACATTTTCTTTTTGACTGAATAGCAGGAAGCATCTGTACCTCTCATTATACCTGCTGAAGTTGTTACTTCCTGTGTATCATTTTGTACAAATCTGCAAAAAATGTCTGCATTGTTGTATTGCTGAATCCAGCGTTAGAATCACATCAAAGCCCATTTGTGGCTTTTCGTTGCCTTAAAGAGCATAGACTGGCACATTTCTGAAAATTGTCCAAATATCTTGAATATATCATTATTCTTGGAATATAACAAATGCATAGGACGCTGAATTAAGATTCTTTCTCAGATCTCAGCTTACCCATGGTGATATTTGAATGAGTCCGTCTTCCTTTCTCTTCCTTGGCCCCATCTGATTAAAACTCAAGTTCTGTGAATTTCCACTATACCATATGGAAATCTGGATCAATAGTTCGTATAATAGGAACAACAGATTTTTTTGCTAGATTTTTTTTCTGGAAATCTCTGATTAGTATTTTTTGTAACATGAACTTCTGTTTAAGACTGACTCTATCAGTGCTTTTGGATTAAAAAAAACAATAACTCAAGGAAGAGATACATTACAAGAATAACATACATAATTGTATAGTGCATATGCTTATTTTCACATTTTTTTCTGAGAAAGGATTTTTTTAAAAAATTGTAGTCTTTATATCATCTATGGTTCAACTGTAGTGTCTTCCTCTAGAGGTAAAATTGAAGAACTGACTGTTTCAATATTAACTGAGAGGGAATAAACATATAATTTAGCTCTAGCAGGTTTTCTTCACCTTGTTAAATTATCTTAGGAAGCAAAATGTAATATTTCATTATTATGAATTTATTTAAAATTTAAATTTATATTAAAAATTTCAAGTCAGTTACCATATTTTCCTTAGAAATATCACATTGAATAATGGAAATTCAGCCATGATTTTCAGTACAGACAGGAAATTGGAGATTGGATACACATTTCCCAGGAAGATTGAGCCCAACAATGACCTCTTAAGAAATGTTTGGTCAAGGAAACAGAATGTGAATGATTAGGCAATACTTCTACTTAGAAGCATCCCATGGAATTATTGCCAGATACATTTGTAAACTGTATGGTTTATTTAATCATGTTTGGTTGTCATTTTTTAATTTTATATTTATTTTGGGTTGGTTTTTAAAAAAAAATGTTTACAGATAGTCCTCAACACTAAAACACTGTTATTAACATCTGCTGTTTGCAATTACTGCAAGTTCAAATCTCACCAGGCTCAAGGTTGACTCAGCCTTCCATCCTTTCTAAGGTGGGTAAAAT
>JANHZT010003928.1:22718-45818 GCA_032468215.1 Stegonotus admiraltiensis
ATTGTTGTGTGTGTTGGACCTGGTCTTTGGGTGTTAAGTGAATTTCGTTGTATGGATATACTGTGTATACACATACAATAACAATAAAGTTGTTATTGTTATTATATTGGAAAATACAATATTCCTGCTTTCTTCAACAGTCAAAGCTGGAGGCATAAGTGTTTCTAAGAAGCTAGAAAATGCACCAGTTGAAAGAAGTTCAACTGAATTCGCTGGAAAAGAGAAAACTAGGTATATGACTTGCTCGTGTTTTCCTTATTTTATTTCTGTTGTACAGTAGATGAATGAGGGCATAACAGAAGGTTTTGTATTGGAAATAGCACTTCCGCAAAAAATGAAGGTTATATGAAACAATTCAAAGAGAAAAACAACATCAAATACAGTGAAGTCCTTGGTGTTCTCTGAGCTTAGTTGTTTGCTTGCAGACATTTCATTGTTCAACTAGGTAACATCAGCAGTGCAAGTGAGTGTGGGGTTTGCTCCATGTTTAAAATGGCTTACCTTGCCAATTTTGATGGGGGTGTGATTTTCTCTTTGGTAGTTCTTTGATTAGGGTATTGTTTAGCTCCTCTTGTGGGAGGTTATTACTTTGGTAATGGAGCACTTGGCTATTACCAAAGCAATAACCTAACCATCCATAAGAGGAGTTGTGTAAGGACATTGTTCAGACAAGTACAAATGCGTTGTGGCAATCCAGAATACCAAAGGCACCAAAGACTCACAATTCAACTCTAGCTACATATATTTTCTTCTATTGGAACATCAGACATATCCAAGCCTAGGAAATTGTGTGTGGATAGCTGTTTTAACTGTTCTTAATTAAGGATCTTCCCAGACTTCAATTCTTCTTCAGTTTGTAGCTGCTCAGTCTCTACATGCAGAGATAAGTGTTTAAACTGCTACATTATCACAAATTGTTTCCGTCATTTATTTAATTCTAACTTCCTCAAGAATATGCGCTGAAAACTTCTCATTGTTATCCATCTCATCCTTTCAGTTCAGTGGTGGATTGCTCCCAGTTCGCACCGGTTCACAAGAACCGGCAGTAAAAATTTGTAGTAGTTTGGAGAACCAGTAATAACATTAGCTGGCCACGCCCCCAAACCTGTCCCCAGCCCGGTCCCCGCTCACTTACCCTGCCCACCTCATCAGACGCTTTTTTTTAAAAACTTTTAAAAGCATTTTTTCTTTCGGCCGAAAAGTTTGAATGGAAAAAAATGCCTTTAAAAGCCTCTGGGGATCCCAGCTGAGTTGCCTGATCGTCAGAAGCTTTTAAAAGCATTTTTTTTCTGCAACCTCTTAAGGTTGTAGAAAAAATGCTTTTAAAAGTCAAAAAAAAAAAAAGTTGGCCATGCCCACCCAGTCACATTACCCCCACCAAGCCATGCCCACAAAATAAACCACGCCCACAGAATCAGTAGTAAAAAAATTTAGAACCCACCCCTGTTTCAGTTACTAGAGTATTTGTAACTGTTTCAGGGCATTACAATATTTTGAACTAAATCTTAAACATTACAATAATGGTCTTTATCACTATTTCCTAAAATCCCACAGCCATTAAAATAGATTTGTTCCTTAGTGTGTGTTTTATTATTGAAAGCATATATGCTACTTGTGATAAAATTCATAAAGCATTCATTCTATTATTTGAAAAACAGTATATACCTTTAAAACTTAGAATAAAGTTTAAATGAAAGCTGAGGAGATGTGCGTTATATAACAGTGCTGAGGGTTTTTTTTATTATTATTTTCTCTGGAACTAAGTATTTTTTTTACACAATCTCACAAAAATAACAATTGTAGTTTTTTCTTTAATCTTGTAATCCTATACCTGAAATTAGACTCAACTATTGTCACTGACTTCCCTTTCCACTAATGAGCAAGATAGATAAGATTTTGCTCTCTTTAATTATTGCCTTTTATAGCAGAGGTGGGTTTTAGCAGGTTCTGACCAGTTCAGGAGAACCGGTAGCAGAAATTTTGAGTTCAGAGAACCTGTAGTAAAAATTCTGACTGGCTCCACCCCCATCTATTCTCTGCCTCCCAAGACCCAGCTGATCAGGAGGAAATGGGGATTTTGTAGTATCCTTCCTCTGGAGTGGGGTGGGAATGGAGATTTTACAGTATTCTTCCCCTGCCATGCCCACCAAGCCATGCCACACCTACCAAGCCACATCCACAGAACAGGTAGTAAAAAATTTTGAAACCCCTCCACTGTTTTATAGTAGAAAATGTTTTAAAATGTTTGAAATGTATCACTGTACCTTCTTATTCTGGTTCCACAACTGCTTACGAGTCATAATTGAGGGGTGATTATGTTTTTTATCTAAATAATCTGGAAAACCTCAGACATTTTTGTGTTTACATCCCTAAGACAAGGATTAAATCAACAATGCTAGAGTTGCCCTTAGCCTTTTTAATCCCTAGTTAAATAAGAGCCAGTTACTATACCAAAGAAAGGAAGTCTGGGGAAGAACGGCAGAAATGTATAATTGATTCTGTCTCACCTGTGAGCATAAAATATGGAGCTGCAAAGCTTAGATCATTCTTCCTGACTGGTTTAAAATTTTCACTGGGGAATCTTTTCCTAAATCTATTCAGTGACTCAGGCATTTTTTAAAAATACTGTCCCATCCCCCACCCACAAGATCAGCTTTTATCAACAACCTTATTGTATTACTCACTAACCTTGACAGATCAGTTTTCCACAAAGATTTTCAGTGCAAATACTGTAATGAAATTATATATGTTTTACCCAATATAAAAAGTTCCACATTTATGCTATATGGTTTCCTTAGGGTGACTGATTTACACATCAAGTTAAAGTGTAATCATAGGACTATGGCATGGGACACTCAAGTGTTATTTAAGAAGAATAAAATCTGAATCTATAAGGGGCCATATGCTCAGTGTCATCTGATTTAATCATACATTTGGGGAGGGGAATTAAATCAGTAATATAAAAAAAACTTTTCTCTTTCTGCTTTGCAGCTCTGTTCCAGTCAAAGTACAGAACACGAGTATCTTACTGACAGACACCGTTCAGAATGTAAGTATAAAGCAAAGAACAATACTTCATTCAAGATTTCTCATTTGAATTGACAATGACAATGTCCAGAAATTGGCGTATATATTAGTGTACAGCAGAGGTCTTCAAACTTATGCTAGCTGGAGAATTCTGGGAGTTGAAGTCCACAAGCCTTAAAGCTGCCAAGTTTGAAGACCTCTGCTGTACAGTAACACAAGTAAAAATGAGTACTATTATATTTTAATCCCTAACTAATGGAACTTTTATGAAGTAATTTGCTGGCCTTGTTTTATTAGTTTCTTTTTTTCAGTAGAAGATCCTCACCTAGCATGTTTTATATATTTTACAAGTGTAAGTGTAGTTATGGAAGAGGGCAAAAAAAATTGGACAAACTGCCATGGCATGTGAAAAATACAGACAGTGAACTTTTTAATGAATTATATTACAATGGATGGAAGCTTATCAAGGAGAGAACCAACCTAGAAATGAGAAATTTCCTGAGGGTGGGAATGATTAATCAGTGAAGGCTTGCCTTCAGCTGTTGTATGCCTCCATCACTGGAGATTTTAAAGAAGACATTGGATAGCCATTTGTCCAGAATGGCATAGGTCTCCCTCTTGAGAAGGGGGTTGGATTAGAAGACCTCCAAGGTCCCTCCGAACTCTGTTTTTCTGTTATTTATGACCACTTAGAAATATGAATTGATGATAGGAACAGAATCATCTTGGGAGAGGCCAGTGTACCTTTTTTATGTGTGAATAACAGTTATAGTTTGTCACTGGTAGATGACATGTTAAATGTTTATAAGATATGCAGTTAGGATATTAGATCTAACTGGGTGATTCTGTTATCAACTCTTACTATTGTGAATGGTCATTGTACTTACTTTGTATACATATACGCTGTGCATAGAAGCTGTCCTATTTGTATTGCAAATTAGTAGGCATATTACGGGGAACCTGAAGACATTCTAATGGGGGTGCGGAGGTGTGGAATTTATAGAACAATGATTAATATAAAAGATGCAGTAATTTTCAAATGGAGGTCTAGTGGACTGGGGAAAAATCAATCTGATGGGGAGAATGGAAATATATTGAAGATTGGTGGAAAGGTGGTTGGAAAGTAAGGAATGGGTGAGCTGACAGAAGGCATGGAGGCAAATTCATTTTGTTTCTATTATTGAGTTGCATTTTAATTATTTTTTTATTAGCAGAAAGTTATTTTTGCTTACTTTTGCTTATTTTTACTTAAGAACAAAAATGTATATCAAGTATTTGTGTTTTTTAAACATTGATCTATATATTGATATGTTTGTTAAAGGAGGTAGGCTTGAATGAGACATGTGACGGTTGCCAAACAATACTTGAAGAACACTGGCTGCTCTAACATTTCCCTCACTTAGTCATCTGTTCTCAAGGCTAAATGTTCCAGTTCCCTCAGTTCCCTCAATCTATTCTCATTTTCCAAGCTCCAGTCACCCTTGTTTCCTTTCACTGCGCATGTGCCAGTTTCTCTGAACCTTCTTAAAAGGTTCAGAAGATCCTTTAAGGAAGATCTGACCAATGCAGAATAAAGTGGAAATGTATTTGTAAGAACTATAGTAGAAAAATACTGTTCTCCACAACTGGTGGTCTGAAGTGTAGGTGTCTCTTTTTATTAATTATATGCCTTTTTTATTCTATATTTTTTACTTGTTGTGTGCCATTCAGAATCTACAGATGAGGGCAGATTTAAAAAAGGGAGGGAGGAAGAAGAAGGCAGAAGGGTGTCTCAATTCAGGAATGTGAAGGCAGGATTATATCAGTTGTTTTTCTGTGTCCCAAATTGTTGACAATGTAGTAAGAGGATAGACAAAAACTAAAACAACTCCTCTAGACTGCTAATCTTTTTTTGACCTTGTTATCGACCTTTAATTTAGGATAATGAATTGAAGCAGGGATCATATCAAAGAATCTGAAAAGAAGAACATTAAGGCAAGGATAGGATTTCAGGCCTGCTTTCTTGTTATTTTGCTACATCCTTCCCTTGTTTCCCTGTGGATTTTACTCCACTACTTGCTGACTGGAGGAAGAGGTGCTCATTTCCATTTCAAGGCCATCTGAAAACATTTCCACAGTCATATGGCCAGCAAGACATGAGAGTGCGCTGTTATCTTCCTAATGATACCTATTGATCTACTTGCTTTTGCATGCTTTCGAACTGCTATGTTGGCAGGAGCTGGGGCGAAGATGGGAGCTCACTCTGACGCATGGTGCTCAGCTCTGAAATCTGGGCTGCTGGCTTTCCAGCCAACAAACCCAGCATCTTAACCGCTGAGCCACTGTGCCGTTTCCTCCCTTATAAATTAACTAATATTTCCAGGAGGATTATTTTGTTTGTTCATTTTAATTTGGTATTCTTTTTTTATTCAGTATTAAAATTCTAAGATATTTAAAAGTTTGCTGCTTCATTCTTTTCCTTTTTCTCAAAGGGCCATTTTCCTCTCATCTTTAAATCTAGCAGGAGCACTCTGAATATTTTGAAACTGAGCTGTCAGTTTGATACATAACTAATAAGGGAGGTCTTTTGTCAGGTTGGATTTGAACGTGGATGATTTGTAAGCAACAATTAAAATTGTTTCTTCTTTTTTAACTCCTGCAGTTGAGGCATACATTTCCAGCCCCCGCAGCACAAGGAACATATGAGAAGCCACGACCTACTCTGGAAAAAATTGTATTGCCCAAACGAATATGCATTATTCAGCAGCCACGGAAATGTTAAACGTGTAGAATAAAATATTCATATATTTGACAGACTTGCACTTAACAAAAACACCAGTTAGCTAGGCAAGCAGTAAATAGACCGTATCATTCAGGCATTTTGTTTTTTTCACAATAAAAACTGTGTATATTCCATTGTTGTTGTTTTTTCTTGAAATGATGAAGGTTTTCATTTTTGTTTTAGCATAGCTTCTTAGTGACCACAAACCCTTATTTTACCATTTTCCACCATGTTATTATAGCAATTACAGCTTGGAATAGAGAAGCACTTTTCTGAAACTATATCTGCTAGAGTGGCAGAAATGTTCTAGCCTCATTATGTGTCCTTTAAAAAAAACCAAAAACCATTGAGAATGTGGATATATAGAGAAAACAGATGACAGAACATTCATAACTTCTGTATCTAAACTTAGATACCAATTGTTGTTAATACACTAGTTGTTTCCTGATAATGGTACTGAAGATAAGGATAAATAGGAACACGTCTACACATTGTGTTGTCTACACAATCCTACATGTTGTCAGGATACCATTAGGATGGTTTGGAGAGAGAAAAAGAAAGTTATTAGTTGCTATAATGATGTGTCCATTACCAGCACATGAAAAATTAATTCTTTTGCACACAAAATAAATAATTTGACTTACTCCTTAGAATCTAGGCTTAGTATAATAAGTATAGTTTTGTAATAGTATAGGCTACATCAAGGAACATGCATCTTTAATGGCCATGATTTCTATTCCAAAGAGTTCAAGCTCATAAAAGTTATATTCTGGGGCAACCAGCAACAGTGCCATAGAATATCAGCCAAAAAAAAAAAAAGACAAACTTTGTAGAAAAATAGGTGACACCAAATAAAATATTTAAGTTCTGCTGCTTGGATACCTCTGAATGTTAGTGCTTAGACTGATTAACAATGATTGAATATAATGTAGCTTTTAGAAACCTTCAAGTAAAACCAACTCTATCCCATTTATATATTCCTTTTTCCTCCAGGAATTCAAGGCTATGTATGTGGTTCTTCATTTTCCAATATTATTGACCCACAAGCCTGTGAGGCTGAGGGTTTCATGCTTGAGTGAGAATTTGAATGTAATCCAACAAGCATAAGCAATAATTCCTCATTGAGTGGGAAGTCAGCTTAAATGTAAGTGAACCTAGCTAAAAAATGTCTTTGCCTGCTGATGGAAGAGTAGCAGAGATGGAGCTAACCTACTTTCCCTTTATTCAGAATCCTACTCCCTTATGACTCAAGGCCTATTGGATACATGTTTGACAATATTTGTTTGAAAAGGCAGAAAATAGATAAGATATAATAGCAAACAGCAGAACAACACATAGTAAGAAACACTGAAAGAGGTGGGAAAACCTACACAATTTGGGACCGGGTATAAATATATAGCTACTTTTAGAAAAAAATATAAACTTTACATTTCTGCCCAGAAAGATATTCCTGCTAACAAAGGAGAATATTTGTAGCTCAGGGTTGACATGAGAGGTCCTTGGTGCTCTTTGAGCTTGGTTGTTTACTTGCAGATTAGCAATAGTACTGATGATGTTACCTAGGTTGGGTAATGAAATGTCTGCAAGAAAACAAGCAAGCTCAGAGAGCACCAAAGACATGTGTACAGATATAAGTATTTAAGACATCAAGAGTATTTTTGAATAAAACATCCTTAATTATAATATGACTCAACACCCTACTGTTGTATTAATTCTCCCAAACAGTACTAATCCAAATAAAGATGTGCAGTTGTCAGTCTTGTAAAAATGAGTCAGAAGGTTTCAATAGCGTCCTCATAAATCTTCAAAACTGCATTTGTTGATTTTTTAAATAAAATGCATCTTCCAAAATTGGCTTCTATGTCATTAAGAATAGGTAGCAGCCATTGTGATGCCTTTTTTTCCCCCCAAATGGAATATTAGAAGTTAAATAGAGCAAACATTAAGAACTCCAGACTGGTGCTTAGGAAAGGCTTCAGTGCCTAAAATCTTCTACATATAATTTTTAATAGCTCACCGAGTTTTTTTTTCCTTTAAGGATTTGGAACAGGTTACTTTAGCCTTGAAAAGAACAGAGTAGAGAAATAAAAAAGGACTCTTTTTTAAGTTGTTTGCATTTTTAGGAGTACAAACATGTAGTGAGAGAAAAGGGAATAAGGAGAAAGTTATTTTTTATCTTGCAACTCTTGCTCTTTTGCATGATGAGCATGTCTTCTGAGTAGTCAAGACAGAAATGGAGAATCTAGGCTAGAATGGATTCTGCAGAAGTTCAGTTTGATAAATGAAAACATGTTATTAGCTTAGAAAATAATGCAGTGGTTTTCAGTAATTCTACAAATAGCACTTTTTGCATGATCTCATCCATTGAAAAACTCCCAGCCTTCTGCTGGGGAACCTCAGCACATTGCAGAAAACTCACATTTTCTAGAATCCAATTGGAATTTGTACTAGGAAATTTTTTGCGTCATATGAAATGAGTGATATGCAACATCAAGAAATGGGATTTCCACCATCCTAAAAACAGGCATCAATAAACACTGCGCTTAACTTCTCTTATCTAAGTCAAAATTATATCCATTAGTGTGCTTTCAGGAGTATCCAGCACCGTTTCCAATCCAAACCAGGGTCTTGTTTTTAACCTTTCAAAAATGTTTGACTGAAAATCTCTTGTTTAAATTAAACTTTTGTCCTAACAGCATGATTTCGCTTTTACAGGTAGTCGTCGACTTATGACCACAATTGAGCCCAATATTTTTGTTAAGATATTTGTTAAGTGAATTTTGCCCCATTTTATGATCGTTCTTGCCACAGTTGTTAAGTTACTCATTGCAGTTGGTAAGCTAGTAACTGGTTGTTACGTAAATCTGGCTTCCCCATTGACTTTGCTTGTTAAAAGGTCGCAAAAAGGGATCACATGACCCTGGGATGCTGCAACCATCATAAATGAGAGTCAGTTGACAAACGCCTAAATTTTGATCATGTGACCATGGTGATGCTGCAATGGTCATAAATGTGAAAAATTGTCATAAATCACATTTATCAGTGCCATTGTAACTTTGAACGGTCACTAAATGAACTGTTGTAAGTCAAGGAGTACCTGTACTTAGCACCTTTTCTGATTGTTCTATAATCCTGCACAACTCCACAATCCCAATATAGTTAGATACTATTTACTCCAACAACGGGTGTGTTTGCAAATTTTATGATTGTTGCATTTGTAATCTGGCTTTCCCAGTATTGCCAAATGACAACTGCCAGTTGTCCCACCCACAACAACCACTGCCATAGTGAGTTAAGCTTTTGGGAATCATAGTTTGGCTTATTTGGAAGACAGAAAATCTCCATTTCTTGGAATGGCTATTTCGCCATCCCAATTCTCTTCCATTTACTTCGGTACATAGTAATGATTTAACAGTAACAGTAACAGTTTTCAAAAGTTAAGAAAAGCAGGTTGTTGCAGAAATAGGCAACTTGCAGATCTCCAGATATGCTGAAACACAGTCTCCAGCTCTGCCTCTCCTTGGTTATAAGGCTTTAATGGCTGGTGGTGTACTTCAATAATATCTAGGTCAGCAGATGACTCATTTCTACATTTAATCATAAGAACTAGATGGTATTTCACATTCAGAAAGTCATCTAGAGCCTGAAATATTAGATGTATTTAGATACTTAGTCACATTCTTTGTATCATCCAATCAACAACATTCCATAACCATCTCACAGAATCAAGTTCTTCAGAATATAAACATATAACGGATAATAAATGAATCCAGCAACTTTTGAACTTCATCCCAACACTGAAAACGAATCAAAATTATTTAAAATAGCTCTTTTTCCTGAGTATATTTCAAGGGTACTCTTTTTACATAAGAGTGTTTCAATATTGTAATCATTGCCTCCAAGCCTTTATTTTTATTAAGCCAAAATACATTATTTTGGACATTATTCACCCAATATTTTAATCAGATTAGTTATCACTTTGCAATATTTGTTTTATTTTGATGTGGCATTATTCAGTATTAGTTGTCTGCTCTAGATTTTATTTGTCGCCACCAGAGGGTAGTAGATGCCTGCAATATATACTGTATATGCAATTCGGACAATTTGAAGTTACCATTTGAACTAGATCTCTTTTTCCCACTCTTGACATTTCTGTTCAATTTGTAAATAAACCATGATGGCAAGAGTTAATAAAATTTTATATTTCATAATATATTGAACTGTCCATTCATCTCTCTCCCTTCCTGAGTGCATGTATAAATAATTAAAATTGGGCCAAGACACAACAGTTTTAAATACATAAGTATGCGTAAGTCTCTTGGAGATCAGAAATACCCTGTGGTAAGATGGGTGGCCAATACATTTAATTAATAAATAATAAATAACTCAATTCCTTTATCACTTTTATATGTTAATATCTGTTTTAGGAAAAAAGTTAAACAAAATGAACTTTGTAAAAACTGATGAGTTTAGGTGATTTTGCCTTTATGTCATTTTAAAATAATATGGCAGCCTTCCAAACAAAAGGCTGCAATTATATATGTATGTAAAATGGATATAGTGGAATTACACCCATGTCTGTATGTGGGTACAATTCCACTATATTCTTTATTACTCAAATTGATATTTCAGTGTATAATATTTATATATTGATACAACATTTGTAAGTTGCTATACTTTTATAAAGTTAAAATTGTACTGATTTTATTATACACATTTTATGACTGAGAATGTTTTCATTATAGTAAATCCAGTTGGTTTTAAAAAGTAATACTGTATATAACTTCATGAAATAAATAAGGTTCTGGCTTCATGGATTGGCTGCCTTAATTCTTTCCTTAAACTGCTCTTGACACTCTCTGTTTAGAATATTTCAGCAAGTTACTGGGCTGAGAGTTGTCAGTATATTGGTTATGGTTCTTTCCTCCTTAAATACATCATTCAATGTACTAGCTTACATTCAGAAGCATTTCAGTAACTGATTTTATTTGACAACTGATGGGAGAGAGACGAAGTACTGTATATAGATTGGGGCCTGCCTGAATCAGCTTCACAGTTTTAATATTTAACAAGTCCTAGGGCTGGGAGGAAAAGTTTATTTACATTATATTCACACACTGCCTGGTCATAACTGAGACTGAATAAAGGGAAGCCATATACATCAGAATCTAGACACGGGGGATCTGTCCACATTCCTTACAAACTGAGATCAAATAAAGAAGAGAAAGCCTACAAAATTCTTCCAACCAGTAGTGGGTTGCCCCCGGTTCACACCGGTTCTATAGAATCGGTAGTAAAACTGGCAGGAGGCTCTGCCCACTGACCCCGATGTCACTAAAACGCTTCTGCGCAGAAGAGCACGCGTGTGCAAGCAAAGTGAACGTGTGCGGCCCCGCTGCGAACTGGTAGTAAAGATAAGTAGAACCCACCCTGCTTCCAACTCCTTACCCATCTAAAGGGCATAAGGAATGGCCTTGAAGTATAGTAGGAAGAGCCACTACCAAGGCAAGTGCAGCTTAAGTCCATTCCAAAAACTAATTTGAGAAAACAGATTCAGAGAGGGAGCAGGAAGTCAATTTAGTCTTGCAAGATTCTATTACTACAGGTATTGTAATTAAAGTAGTCCTAAGCTACATGACATTGGTTTCTTAGTCGGACCTAATCTGAAGGATTGACAACTAACAATGACCCTAGTACTGTGTTTTCCCCAAAAATAAGAACAGATCTTGTATTAATTTTTGCTCCAAAAGATACATTAGAGCTTATTTTCTGGTTAGGTCTTAATTTTGGGGGAAATACAATACTAAATGTGTCCATCTGGCTGAAGATCTTAAGGTAAAGGTAAAGGTTCCCCTCGCACATATGTGCTAGTTGTTTCTGGCTCTAGGGCGCTATTTTTCTATTTGCATTTTTTGCATACTTTTGAACTGCTCGGTTGGCAGAAGCTGGGACAAGTAACAGGAGCTCACCCCGTTATGTGGCACTAGGGATTTGAACCACTGAACTGCCAACCCTTTGATAGACAAGCTCAGTGTCTTAGCTGCTGAGCCACCACTTGATTGGGGCTTATTTTGAGGGTAGAGCATCCTGAAAAATACTAGGGCTCATTTCCAGTTGGGTCTTATTTTCAGGGAAACACGGTAAATGCTTGTGTTGCCTTCTATGTCACAAAGCAACGTGTCTGTGTATTTATGATCTTAATGTTGCATCTTTGTGTGTTAGTGGTATGTGTGCAGCGGTAAGCACAGGGCAAGCTGCCTATGGTCCACTCTGAGCTATATGACCAAGAGAGAGTTAGGGTGAATCAGTCTGCAATACTGCCCCACTGTGATATTTTTCTTAAATGTTGCTTGATCTGGCCCGTTTTCAAACTCTGCAGTTCTTTTGCCAGCTTCTGCTGTCGTGTCCAATTTGGCTCTGTTCCACTCAATTTTGAGAGGACTAACCAGCTGATGGCAGATAGAGTCTCAAGGGCCCTTATGTATTTTCCCCCCAACATTCCTTGGGTTAAAAAGAATTTTAAAAGATATGTAACAGAAAAGATGGTCTTTTTTGGTCAGTCGGGGGTACAGCATTCACATTTGACTGCTGCATCTGACTTTACTCTTCAAAGAACAGTTGTGATGGCCAGGAACACTGTTATGATGGTATGCATTTTAAAAAGAAACATTCGGTTCCAGCAATTAGCAGAGCAGCTAAACTATTATCCAGCATTAATGGAACAGAGTTAATGCCACTTCTTTATAGAGCTGATTTGAGTTTCCTGATCTTAAATGCCCACTATTTCCCACAGCAGCAAATGCCTGATCAATGAATTGTTTTCAATAGATTATAGGCTTCTTCCTTTTCTCTTTCTAGGCAATGTTTTCTTTCTAGTCAGATTTCCTTGCTCTGAGATTTAAACTTCTGGGTATTGTTCTTGCTTTTTACAAAAGCATCTCAGTCAAGCAAGAAAACTTCTTCCAGTATCATAAATCATCTTTTGTATTTGCCTTAGGATCAAGTTCTCAGCAAAATGTTAAATTCTATGCAAATGTTTATAGTTTCTTATCTGACATGCTGCCCTGTGGTTTTTATTCCTATTCTCCAAATTATTAGTCTCTGAATGATAAAAGGATATCTCTTATCCCATGACTGCTACATTTGTTCGGGAACCTTTGATCGGGGAAGGAGTCACAATTCTTTTTGTTTGTGGTAGGTTCATGAGCAATGTGGCATAAATGTGCTTGCCTAAATTAGGACATTTGTTTCTATTACATATGGTTCAAGTAATTGTGAAATACTCAGGATGTTTTATGTGCTGCAAGAATCATAATTTTGGTTTAGTTATTTTAAAGGGCCTCATGGGTAACTTGGCAAGAACACTGACCTTGGGGGATATGGTAAATATGATCATTTTTTAAAAGTCTGTATCAGCAACTAATTCATGCTTTTCTGTAGAATGAATTCAGAGGCTTGGCTCCATAGAAAAGTCAGCATTAACTGAAGATAGAGTGGATTTGTTAATTATACAGATCAGTATGGAAATCTTGACCAAGTGGAGCCACCAGCATGCCTGGAATTCAAATTTGTCTAACAACTGAGGTGATCTGTTACAGAATTTGTATCATGAATTGTCAGCCTGAAATATACTTAAAGTTTTAGCTGGCTTAGGTCTCCCAGAGAAAGAAACTTCATACCTCTCAATTTGACGCTTAGGAATTCACCAGGAAGCAAAAAGATCTGCAGATGGTACACTAGGTACATTTTACACTGAGTAGAAATTTGTCTAGATTTAAGGCCCCCTCTCTGCCCACACACATAATGCCCTAATTTAGCCCCTCATAAATCATTGTCTTCTGCCAAAGGCTTTCATGGCCTCATCTGGTAGCAATGATTCAAGTCTCTTGTTTAAATTTCCTGTAATGACAAACAGCAACACTTCCTCGGAAGTATTCTGATGTTCCATAGGAAGCTTTTATGGTGCCTCTGAACTACTAAACCATGCAGTAGATCCTGCCTGAGCACTAGGATTCTTGCATCTGCCCAAGAATGCAGTTTGCTGACGCCAGATACAGTAATATGCCTATGTCACATTGACCATACAAGATAACGTAACTGGGATTGTGATATTCTAACTGGCACCCATTTTGGGTGTAATGGTTTTGTCCTATGTTAGGACTAGGCACTCTGCTTCGCACTTTTGTCAATTATTCAGGAGTAATGCTTCTACCATATTTAGCCATTAGTGATGGAGGAGTGGACTGATAATAGTTGTAGTGCAAAGTGAAAGAATATCAGAATAACAGAGTTGGAAGGGACTTTGGAGCAGAGGTGGGTTGCAGCAGGTTCTGACCAGTTCTGGAGAACCAGTAGCAAAAATTTTGAGTAGTTCGGAGAACCAGTAGTAAAAATTCTGACTGGCCCCGCTCCCATCTGCTTCCCAAGTCCCAGCTGATCAGGAGGAAATGGGGATTTTGCAGTATCCTTTCCCTGGAGTGGGGTGGAAATGGAGATTTTACAGTATCCTTCCCACCAAGTCACACCCACAGAACTGGTAGTAAAAAATGTTGAAACCCACCACTGCCTTGGAGGTCTTCTAGGCCAACCCCTTCTTAAGCAGGAAACCCTATATCTTTTCAAGACAAATGGTTACCCAATCTCTTCTTAAAAACCTTCAGTGAAGGAACACCCACAACTTCTGGAGGCAAATCATTCCACTGATTAATTATTCTGTTAGGAAATTTCTCCTTAGTTCTAGGTTGCTTCTCTCCTTGATTAGTTTCCATCTATTGCCTTCAGGTGCTTTGGAGAACATCTGTGGAAGACTACTGCACCTACCCATATTGTGTAAGATTTCCTAGGAAAATATCTGAAGGGAGCAGTCAAGAAAGCATGGTAAATCTTTGCTGTGTGTGGCCCTGCTTAATCTTGTCTGTAAGTTACTTTTATTTTTGAAATGTGACCTTGAAAAAAGCATGTGTTTGTGGCATCCCCTGAGCTTTCCGATAATAATTACTTTCATAGTAACCACCCAGCAGCATCAGAACTGATTGACAAATAAATTAACTCTGACAGCCAGCAGGCTGAAATAATCAAAAACAGATTGTAATTTTCCTTGAGCAACAGGCAATAAAAATGGGAGGGAAATGTTATAGATCATGTACAGGGAAATATGTGCATCCTCCTCTAAATCAAAGTTGCACTCTTAAAAGATGTACAGTTTTGTCTTATCTTTTGAGAATTGCCTATAATAAATGGTCACTGTAGGGTCCTACATGGCTGAAATGATTGAAAGAATGTCGCTTTACACCTTTACTATGTAAGATCATCTTTCTGCCAAAACAGCACCACCAATTTTTTCGGGGTAGAATTTTATAGTGAATGGGATGGGAATGGGAATATCTAATGATCATCTGTGATTTGTTTTAGCCTCTTCCTTGCAGATTTAACTTGAACCATGACTTATCTGCTTTTGGAGCTGTCTAAAGCCCAAGATAATTTTTAAACACCATGTATTATGAATGTTATATTACAAAGATTTCTGCTACCTTAAAGACAAACTTTATTATGCCAAAGTTTATATTAGCCTATTTCCAAACAAAAATAGTGTCACAAGAGATTGCTGTTAATTTCTTTTGCCAAAGAATACTAACATTATTCAAAAGAGTCAAGAAAGTTTGTAGGCTGTTATTTAGCATCAGATTCTGTTAATAATGTGTATAATCATCATCATCATCAACAACAACAACAACAACAACAACAAAAAAGGAATACATCAGAAGAGTCCGTAAAATATTAAAATCAAAGCTGAATGCTGGAAACATAATTAAAGGCATTAATACATGGGCAGTTCCAGTGATACGATACTCAGCTAGAATCATCAACTGGACTTTGGCTGAACTGGAAAACTTGGACCGGAAAACGCGCAAACTTTTGAATATGTACCACGCTTTACATCCACAAAGTGACATCAACAGGTTGTACCTGCCAAGAAAAATAGGAGGCAGAGGGCTAATACAAATCCATCAAATTGTAGAAGAAGAAAAACGAAGTTTGAATGATTATGTGAACCAAAGTACAGAAAAATTGCTGCAGGCTGTAAAAATGGAGAACATTATAAAAACAACAGAAACAAAGGCAGAATATAAGGAGAAACAGCTGGATGACAGATTAAATAGATGGAAAACCAAAGCTTTGCATGGACAACACTTGAAAAACATTGAAGGAAAATGTGATGACAACCTTACATGGGCATGGCTTAAGATGGGAACCATCAAGAAAGAAACGGAAGGTTTACTACTCATTGCTCAAGAACAAGCACTACAAACTAATGCCATGAAAGCGAAGATACAAAAATCCACTGACAATCCAAACTGCCAACTATGCAACAACAAAGTCGAAACTATTTCACATTTAATATGTGAATGCAGCAAAATTGCACAAATTGATTACAAAGCTAGACACAATGGAGTTGCTAAATTAATCCACTGTTCATTATGTAAAAAATATGACTTATGTGTATCCAAAAAGTCATAGGAGCACAAAGTGGAAAAAGTTACCGAAAATGAGAAGGTGAAGATCTTGAGGGACTTTCAAATACAGATGGATCGTCATTTGGAACACAACACGCCAGACATCACGGTTGTCAAGGGCCATGATTTATTGATAACGTTGTACCAGGAGATGCCAGAGTTGAAGAAAAAGACCTGGAAAAAATCACGAAATATCATGACCTGGCCATCGAAACTACAAGGCTATGGAAGAAACATGTAACAGTGATACCCATTGTCATCAGGACACTTGATACCATGTCCAAGAATTTTATAACATACATCAGCAAATTGCAGCTTCCTGCAATAACACCAGCGGAACTGCAAAAAACTGTGCTACTTGGAACATCATACATCTTAAGAAGGTACTTGGTTGATACCTAGGACACTGGCAGCAACCCGTATCAACCATTAGCACCAGTTAATAGTATTTGTGATGCATTTTTGAATGATCAGTTGACTGAGTTTCATATTTAATGAATAAAGATAATAATAATAATGGTATTTGTGACACACCGTGATTTGTATGTCATAATGAATAAAAGAATAATAATAATAATAATAATAATAATATCACCATTGGTCAGCTGCAGAAGGCCACCTTACTGAGATCTACTCGCATAATCCGCCGATACACCACACAGTCCTAAACGCTTGGGAAGTGTTCAACTAGTGATTTGGGATACGAAATCCAGCATGGTCATCTCATTTGCTGTGTATACTGTCCAATAATAATAATAATAATGATGATGATGATGATGATGATGAGTAACTCAGGGTTGAAATGGGGGGGTGTCCTTGACACTCTGAGCTTGGTTGTTTTCTTGCAGATGTTTCATTACAAAGTAGGCAACATCAGCAGTGCATTGATGATGTTATCTAGTTTGGTAATGAAACATCTGCAAGAAAACAACCAAGCTCAGAGAGCATCAAGGACTCCACAATAATAGAGGCCTTAGGTGCAATCCCAAAGTAAGTGGAGTACCACTTTTGGCATTGACAAAATCACCACTGGGCAATTGCACAAGGCAGCTTTACTTGGAACAGCTTACATTCTGTGATCATACCTATAATACCATCATACATCAACATCTGCCTATTCCAAGTCCTTGGAAAGGAATCGAAAGATGGATAAAATGCCAAATGACATGAGGTTGATTGTGCAACAAACCATAATAATAGTAAGACCATATTTTTCATGGGTACTGATGCTTTGTCTATCAATATAAACTCTTTAATAAACATACTGATCTTTTATCCTAATCAAATATTAAGATAAAATAAAATAATAAAAGTTGATTTTATTTAAACACTTAAATTCAATTATACAATAATTTCATGCCAGCATTTCTAAACAAACATGATTGGATATCTATACAGCACATCCTGTCGTGTAACTTAATATATGAGGTGGAAATAGTTAAAGTATCTGTATATGCAATATTATATTAGCATTAGTTATCAAGGTTTGTTGCTTCCAAGCAAGACAGGATTTTCAAACACACAATATGAGATTGTTTATTTGCAATTTTGGATTATTTTGATAATAACCAGGTTTGAATATTATACTAACAAAGAAAAACAACGCTACCATCTATTCATGATACAACGTAGAGTACGGTAACAATCATAAAATATAAATAAGATGTGAATCAGAGGTGGGTTTCTGCAGGTTCTGATCAGTTCTGGAGATCCAGTAGTGGAAATTTTGAGTAGTTCAGAGAACCGGTAGTAAAAACTCTGACTGGCCCTGCCCCCATCTATTCCCTGCCTCCCAAGTCCCAGCTGATTGGGAGGAAATGTGGATTTTGCAGTAACCTTCCCCTAGAGTGGATGGGAATGAAGATGTTACAGTATCCTTCCCCTGCCATGCCCACCAAGCCACACCCACAGAACTGGTAGTAAAATTTTTTGAAACCCATCACTGAATGCTATCTTGGAAATAGCCAAGATAAATGAAAAAGATATCTTTAAAATATCTTATAGATCTAAGTTATTAGACCATACATTTGAGTTCCTTCCCTTTAAAATGTGAGTGACATGCTGCCCTCTCTCCCCATACTTTTCTATTTTTTACTTTTAATCTCAATATAGTACTGATCCTTATTCATTCATTACAGGCTTCTTAAAAATATAAAATGTAGAATTGGTATATTGCTATCGACAAGGATTTTGTCTTTTCCATTAAAGCAGGGGGTTTCCAACTCTTGGACCACAGACCTGTTAGGAACTGGGCTGCATAGTTGGAGGTGAGCGGTGGGTGAGCAAACGAAACTGAAACCACCCCCACCATCCCCAGTCTGCAGAAAAATTGTCTTCCACAAAACTGGTCCCTGGTGCCAAAAAAGGCTGGGGACTGCTGCTTTAAAGCACCTCTCAGTGGTTTACTGACCAAGTTTTTTCAGCTGCTTTGCAAAAATCCAACATGAATGTGCAGAATTTATCAGCATTCTGTTCTCTGAAGCATTATCCACAGTTTAGGAGAAGTCATATACGGAGACCGGGATGCTGGAATTTTTTCACTTGCCTGCCATTTATTGCATTTGGCTACTTTTGCACCTATTTAAAATAAGTATAGAAGAAATGTATAAGCAAGAATGGGCAGGTCAGGAATGGAACTCTGAATATCCTCTTAAAAACAGAAGAAAAGCTTCTTTCTAAAAACAATAAATTCAGTTAGGATTATAATGCAGATTTCTTAGAACCAACACAATCTCATAAATCAGAATCAATTTCTTCCTCTCTTAAGTAGAATTCCTAAGATAACAAATATTGTAATCAGTCAGCTAATTAAACAATTCTATCCAATGAATGATATAGATTAAAATATCATAATATACCATATTTTTTCATATATCACCTCTTTGCTACTACTACTATTTCTGTGTTGGGAGCACTTCAGTAGTGGAAGGATTTGCCAGTGACATCACTGTTGCCCAGGGGACGCTCAGTTGGGGGCTCCTTTTGTGTCCCCATATAGTTGCTCCCCAAAGTGGTACTCATCTATCTACTCTTGGTCACCCCACTTTCAAACTGCTGGATTGGCAGGAGCTGCAACTTGTAAAAGGAGCTCACCCCACCCCGTGGCAGCAACGGGTCTCGAATGCAAGCCTGCCAATCATCACCCCACCTCATGAGCCATGATGCTCCTTGTCATTTTTGCTGATGTTACTATATCTTCAAGGTAATAAAATCAAAAGGGATTGCAAAGACATTCTAAAAAATCTGTCCAAAATGGATGCAGAGACTTTAGAATGACAAAAACCAAGCAGTTTATTGTAAACAAATGTAAAGAGATCCATGTTGGTACAAAGGAAGGAAACTTCACCTATACATTGATGGGATGCTTCTTTACTGGCTGTGACAAAACAGGAAGAAGATTTTGAGGCCATATCTCAATGAAAGTGTCAATCAGTGAGCAGTTGCTGCAAAAAGAGCACTTGTGTTGCAAGATGTCAATGGTGAAGTGGACCTGTCTTATCGTTTCATCAAAGAAATGTCCTTCTGCTTTCTGTAGGATCTTGTCTGCTCTGTAACCAACCCTTGACCGTGGATTGCAGCCATAGGTTCGTTGGGATGAGGCTGTTGTCTGCACTTGAGGTTTAAGTGCAGGTGATTCCTGTAGTCTGCCACATTTTTGCTGTCTTTTCATATTCCAGCACCTGCCTCAGGGTTTCTTCCCCAAAATGTGTGGCAACATATCAGTGAACATTCTCAGTCATCCTGATAGAGTTGTCTGGAAGCTGAGTCATGACAACTGCATTTCTTTTCTTGTTGGCTCAAAATATTTTGCTGCTTATCCAAGTAGCTTCTTCGGTCTGAGCAACTTGGTTAGGGGGATTCCATATATGTCCTACAGGGAGATCACCTAATCTGAATGGGCTCATTAGGTGAGTAGGCAGAGAGTTGCTGGGGGGATTGGTGTTTATCAGTCACAGGTAGCAGGGCTTAAATATTGGCTGTTGGAAAGTAGCAGGGAAAGAAAGTTATTGATGTCAACTCCAGACTTGAAAAACGTTGTAGGTGATAAGCAGCGGAAGGAAGCACTATCATCAATTTGGTTTTCAGGAGTCGGTATTTAATAAGTGGCCATTTTGCAAATGTTCCCAGCTCAAAAGCATCTTTATAGATCAAATCCAAAGTACTGCACATCCCTAATGAATTGTTTAATCTTAGTTTACTAAATAGAGCAAATATGACATTTGGTCATTCACGTAATAAACTAAGATTGGTGATCAAAAACTTTTAAAGTGAGTGGGCATTAGTGGTGGGTTGCCCCCGGTTCGGATCGGTTCTATAGAACTGGTAGTAAAACTGGCGGGAGGCTCTGCCCACTTACCCTGACGTCATCAGAAGCGATCTGCACATGCACAGAAGGTGTGTGTGCAAGCGAAGCGAGCTAGTGTGATCCCGTTGCGAACCAGTAGTAAAGGTAAGTAGAACCCTCCCCTGGTGGGCATCCTTTGGAGATTGAGTCTAAAGAATTAGCCAACCAAAACAAGTAAGAGATGACCACAGTGTGACAGCGGTTTAGAATTTAAACTTTATATAGCTCTTTGCTGCCATCTACTGGTTGAATGAATTTTTGCAATTCTAATCTGCTAACTGCATGCACGCGCGCGCGCGCGCACACACACACACACACACACACACGAACCTGTCATTCAGACTTTGTGAGAGGCAGCTGTAGCAAAGAGTTTAGGGAAAAAAAGGTATCTGATGCAGCAAAACTTTGGAGACTAAGAAAGATCACCTTTATAGAAATATACAAGAACCATTATCTAGTATTTTTAAAGTCCAGAATGACATTTGATATTGGCTCAGGAAGATGCCTCCAGAATTCATTGAAGTACGGGAAGTCAGGCTTGCAAGATTCTATTGTTCTAGCCAATCTCAAACATTTTGAACAATTTTAGGCAACCTGTAGAGTTCATTTGACTAGGTCTGTTTTACCTAGTACAGCTGATAAAAACCTACCAAACATTTACCTTTACTGGTGGTGTCAAAACATAATCCAAGACTGCTCCTCTCAAACAATTCAAAATGGTCTTTCATGAACAAAATGCAGGTGAAAAGGGTCAGAGACTTTGTGCTCTTGGTCTAAACAATTATCTGCAAGGCAGAAGAATGAAATGACACCATCATTATAGGTAAAAAAAAAAAGGGGGGACCTTGAGGTCTGCAAAACTTCTGCAAAATATATTCTTGTTTTTGTATTTGGTGCTTCTGGGTCTCTAATTTTTTTAGTTCTTTGTAAAAGACCAAACAGAGACCGTGGGAAGCTTCTGTGCAAACATGTTCCAAGAAGCAGCTGTATCTCATGAAAGCTCTATTGTTCTAAACTATATGCTGGGCTCTCTATTTATACCCTTAAAAAACCTTTTAGGGTCAGCTGCTTGTGCTAAAACAAAATTGATAATTATTAGCCATCAACTGTAAGCACTGTGACCATTGCCTCTTATCCTGGAACGAGTTACATTTCGGTGCCTGTGCGCTGCACAAAATGAGGAGTTCCTTTGAATAGCTTTCTTCTAATTGCAGCAGTCTGAACAAAGGAACACAACCAAAAGAGCAGCTACATTTTGTAACTAGAAACCATAGTAGAAAGTAGCTAAAATAAAATGGCTAGGAACAAATATGTTATATAGCAGGAAGGAAAGTTTCTGAACTCCCAAAGTTGGACCAGCCTTTTGCTGCTGTCATTCCTAGCTCAAGTTATGGTGGTTGATAACTTGAGCAGATTTCTCAATACTTTCAATTTTTGCAAGGGGAAATTTGAGAATCTGAAAGCAGACACAACTCCTATTTTTAAAAAAACCTCAGAAAGCCGTTTGGCTCAGACAAATTATCTGAATATCAGAGCAAGAGGAGAAATCTTAAGTGGAAGAACAGCTGTGAATTTGGCTCCTCCTAGGAGGAAGCTCCTGAAGATGATAATATTCTGTTTCTTCCTTTCCGTATCATTAGACATAGTACCCTAAAAGCAGCATAATATTCCAGATTCCAAACCATTCTGTTGAGATTCAACCTGATTTGTTTCTTTTACATTTAAGTATTCCAGATCGTATTATTAAGCATGGGGATTACCATATCTGGTTAACAAAGATCAAAATGCAGAAAAGTACAATAGGGGTTTGTGGGTTTTTTTGCTATTTAGTGGTTGTCTGAATCTCTGTGGAGGAGATTTGATAATCCAACTTGTGTATTATTAAAGGAATGTAATAAATCAGAAATGCCTTGGCTGTAAGAAGTGTCCTACTGGATTTCCAGAAATGTGCAATGACACTGACTAAACCATGATTAAACTGTTGTTTCTTGAAAATGTATTTAGCTGGCTGCATTCATACAATATATTCTTGCTGAGTCATTCATTAAGATGATAAAGTATACTTGTGAATTCAGGTGATATACTAAGGCTCAACTGCATTACCTGCTAACTTGAAAAGTCTGGTTGATGAGACTATATACCTTTTTCTTCAATCAGCTACTATAGTATTTAGGATTACAGAAACCAGTTTGTCATCTATGACAAACCATGGATACCCATTCTATTTTTGTAAACTCTAAATGGCAGCCCCTATTCAGGCCAGATAAGACTAGGTCTTCAATTAAAGTGCTACATGGGAGTGAGGAAGGGGAATAGCATGCTAATTAGGCAAACATAGCTTAAGTCAAAAAGAATAAACCATGAAATGGGTTAGTGCAGTGGTAGGCAAACTTGGCTCTTTCACACCCTTTGGACTTCAACTCCCAGAATTCCTAAGACAGCTTGGCTGTCTT
>JANHZT010003928.1:70452-80792 GCA_032468215.1 Stegonotus admiraltiensis
ACAAATTCCCCACCCCTAAACCACCCAAACATCCACACAACAGACCAAGTAATGCTGTCCAACAGCTCACTGATGGTAGCCCTTTAGTTCTTTGTTGAATACAATTATAGCTCTGGGATAAAAACTATCCAGAAGGCAACAGTCCAAAAAGATTGTAAGCAGGATGAGAAGAGGTTCAATTGGTTCATACTTAATAACCATTCCTGTGTCCCAAGGTCATGTGATTCCCTTTTGCAACCTTTTGACAAGCAAAATCAATGGGGAAGCAAGATTGACTTAACAACTGTGTTACTAACTTATCAACTGCAGTGGTTCACTTAACAACTTTGTCAAGAAAGGTCGTAAAATGGAGCAAAGCTCACTTAAATATCTCATTTAACAACATAAATTTTGGGCTCAATTGTTGTCGTAAGTCAAGGACTACCTAGATTTACTTGCATCTTCAGTTCTCAAATATACAGTTAGCAATAATGTTGATGGAAAGGCAGGTGTTCAGTGGCTTCTTGTTTTATGCAGGTGTTCATTGGCTTGAACTGTTTTGTGGAGTTCTATGATATCAACTAGAACATTTTCATTTAACCTTTTGTTCCTGGGACCATTTTACATTTTATTAATATAATATTCTAAAAAGTTTAGATAGGCTACTAAAGGTTGTTGGGAGGATTCTGTCTCAAAATAATTTTTATGTTTCTTTTAGCCACAGAATTGGATAAGGAACATCATATGTATAAGAGATATGCTAATATTTGAAGGCAAGAGTGAGTTACCATTATAAGGATTGTTCAAAGAACACATCTCGGACCTCAGTCTACATGCAATTATTTCATGTTAAATGAACATACTGTCTGTACATGAAAGATATGAACAAGACAAAGATCTGTGAGAAGGCCAGAACTGGTTTTTCTCCATTGTTATTGGTGGCAGCATCCAGAGAGGGTTGTCATCGTCTATTAGCCAATAGGACTGAGACTGTCAAAGTTGCGAGGACCCACCTACACCAACGGTCCCCAGCTTTTGTCTCAGTCTTAGGCTAGGACAGAGGTGTTTTTGACATCTCCTTCTGGAAGTTGCTACTTTGGAAGGATTTTAGGATTAGTTTAGAGTAGGAATTTTTGTGTTTTCTTGTGGCAGCTATACTACCACCGTACTGCTGTGCCACCAACATACCGGCACGAAGAGCTTTTAGCTCAAGCCCGCTGAAGGCCGCCCCACGGCAAACAGGTCACCAGCTGGTGACTCTGCTGGGCAGCCAGTCGAGCTTGTCTCGCCGCACTGACCCGCATTGATTCCAGCCTGGCGGTTGCTGTTGCTCTGCTTCTGGCCGAAGGACAGCAGGGCAAATAGCAGCCCGGCTGTCAGGGATTGCTGCCGCCACTGCCACCACTGACTTCACTGGCCCATAAGCCTTCCCTGGGAGGGGAGCCGTTCCTGGGCAGTTTGCCCATGCCTTTACAGGCATTTTTTCCCCCAAGCCTCTGCTCCTCTGAGCACACTTGGAAGTAGCCAAGGGCTGATTGTTGCGGCGGCCATCCCTGTCAGAGCCTAATCACCTCAGCTGTTTAGCAGCGGAACTGGCATGGCGGATTTAGCACCCAGCAGCAGCGGGGCATTGCCTGTCCCCTCCACCTCTTCACAAGCTGGCTCCCTGGACAATAGGCAGGCAGAGACCTCGGGAGCGAGGTCAGCCAGCAGGAAGGATGCAGCTAGGATCTTCAAGAGGTCAAAGAAAATCTCCAAGCCTTCGAAAGCAGCAAAAAGAGACGAGGAGCGGCGACAGAAGGCAATTGAAAAGGAAGTGGCCAGGGCTCTGACCAGCAGTGAGTCCTTGCCTCATTCCCCTGGGGCTCATTCTTCCCGCCATTATTTAGAACGGCAGTTTCTGCCTCACGAATCTGACAGCCAAGCTAACCGCTCTCTGTCACCAGATGGCGCTGCTGAGCTGCCTCTAGCAGGCAATCTGCCCGGCAACAGGGAAAGTTCCTCCCTCCCTAATCCTTTTTCTGCCTCTCCTGCATGGCAACAGCCTCCTAGAGCCAGGGATTTGGCCCCAGAAGCCACCATTGCCCCATCTGTCCCTGATAGTCACCCCGGGAGCAGGATGCAAGGCCAGTTTCCAGTTAACATGGAAACCATCATATCTGAGGCCATTGAAAGGGGCATTGCAGCTGGCATGCAGCGTGGCCATAGTCACAGGGAGGCTTCTCTTAGATCAGAATATTCTGAGTCTGCAGATGCAGCAAGGACACAGGTTGCAGGAAGGTCATGTACTTATAGGTCCTACTCTCCTGATTCATCCTCCCACTCTGATTCTCAAGAGGACATGGATAGGGACATGGAGCTCTCAGAGGATGAGGGCTTGACCCCTGACCAGCCGGCCTTCATTGGGCTATTTCGCCCACATTTGTTTAAATCCTTGTTATACAAGGTCACTACCACGGTGCGCTTGGCTGGTCATCTGCCAGCGCCAACCCCACCAGCTGAGTCACCAGCAGGGGAATCCTTCTTTTCTGAGCCCAAAGCTGAGGCTGAGGTGGTTCCCTCCCCACAGCTCTTTGTAGATGTGGTAGGCAGGCCATGGACTACCCCAGGGGCAGGAGCAAATCCCAGCTCCCTGGACAAGCGATTTTTCAATATGGCCCCAGAGTTGTCTCAGACCCTTCAGGTGCCAGCCATGGATGGGCCAGTGGTGTCTTTGGTCACCTCTTCCATTCTGATGGATGCTCCAGAGGAGGCCCTCCAACCAGAGGGCAGACATAATGAGCAGTCTCTGAAGAAGGCCCACCAGTCGGCGGCATGGGCGGTAAAGGCCTCAACGGCCGCGTCCTTTTTTAACCAGGCCACCTTGATGTGGCTAAGACAATTGCAGGATAAAATCCCTGTGTCTGACATTAGAGTCCACCAGGACCTGAACAAACTATCTGCTGCACTAGAATTCTCAGCTGATGCGACATTGGGAGCAGTGTGGTTCGCCTCCAAGGCCATCGCTTCGTTGGTGGCATCCAGGCGACTTCTTTGGCTCCACCAGTGGCAGGCGGAAGCCAAGCAAAAATGGCGGCTGGCCTCTGCTCCGTTCTCCGGAAAACATCTGTCTGGAACCGCTGCTGGTGGAGATGAAGAGAAACGTAAGATCCTCCCATCTCTCTCCAGATGGACGGATCCACGCCCTTCCCCTTATTACAAGCGTCAGACCTTCAGGGGACAGGAAGGGGGGTTTGGTTCGGTCAGGGCCCAGCATCCATTCCAGCCCAGGCAGGATCAGCTCCATGATAGGGCAGGGAAATTTAAACAGTTCCCTCCTAGACGGCCCTTTCGAGGGGGAGGGAGCCGTCCCTTCCGATGCCAACCTTAATCGTCTCACTGATCCTCCCATAGGGGGACGCCTGGAGGCTTTCGCCGGGCAATGGGAGGGCATTACCACGGATGCATGGGTTTTGAATACAGTCCGCTCAGGCCTATTTCTAGAATTCCTTTCTACTCCCCGGAGGTTTTTCCGCTCTTGCCCCGTTTTGGGCAATCGGGTCAAACGAGGCCTCATGGAAACTGCTATCCAACACCTTTTGGATATACATGCTGTTGAACCAGTTCCTGAGGCCGAATGAGGGCTGGGGTTTTACTCCATCCTCTTTGTAATTCCAAAGGCTTCGGGGGTGGGTGGGTGGATATAGGGCAATTCTAGACCTCAAAAGGCTGAACCGCTGTATTATTTACAGACGGTTCAAGATGCATTCTCTTAAGTCCATTCTGGACGGCGTTAGGGAGGGCGACTTCCTCACATCGATAGATTTAACTGAGGCTTATTTACAGGCCGCTGGTCCACTTGGACCCTCAGTGGCTCCAGTTGACCGCCTGGCATTTGAGCAGCAGGCTCTCAGCCACAGCAACTATTCTGCCGAGGTGACTGACATCATTCAGGCCTCTAGGTGGGCCTCAACCAACAAGATCTATGATGCCACTTGGCAGGCATTTTGTTCCTGGTGTGGTAAGTTGGGTCTGGACCCTGCCTTCGTGACTGTGCCTGACATTCTCCAGTTTCTACATATGGGTCTGCTCAAAGGCCTGGCTCCCAACATGCTCTGTCGCCAGGTGGCGGCTCTCTCATCCATTCTCTCCTATGGGGGGTTGGATTCTCTGGCCTGCCATCTGGCCATTTGCCGGTTTCTCAGAGGCGCTACGAACATTAGGCCTCTGGTGGTCCACTGGTTTCCTACGTGGGACCTCAGGCGCTGATGAACGATCCATTTGAACTGCTGCGAGACGCTTCCTTACGTTTCCTGTCACTCAAGGTGGCCTTCCTGGTCGCCATAACCTTGGCCCGCAGGATTTCCAAGCTGGCGGCCCTTTCAGTTCGCCCAGATCTGTGTGTGTTCCACGACAACAGGGTGGTGTTATGCTTGGACCCTTCTTTCATTCCAAAAATCAACTCGTGGTTTCACAGGGCTCAGGAGCTGGTGCTCCCTAATTTTTGTCCCAACCCAGTGCATGCGCTGGAACGCAAGTGGCACACGTTGGAAGTGCGCAGAGCACTCCGGATTTATTTAAAACGTTTCTCTTCATTCAGGAGAACGGAGCCGCTCTTTGTTTCCTTTCATCTGGCCTCCTTGGGGGCTAAGGTCACCTCTTCGACCCTGGGCCGTTGGATTCGGGCGTGTATCGCCAAATGTTATGAGATGCAGGCCCTTCCACCGCCCGAGAGTATCACGGCCCACTCCACCAGGAGTGCGGCCACAAGTGCGGCATGGGCTACCCAGGCCTCCCTTGAGGAGGTTTGCCGTGCTGCCACCTGGTCGTCACCCATTTATCAGGCACTATAAGTTAGATGTCTATGCCTCGGCTGACGCGGCCTTTGGGAGGCGGGTCCTCCAACGGGTGTATTCTGATGTGGGGACCTAGGGCCAGGCTTGCCCACCCGTAAGGACAGCACCCCTTTGGTATGTCCCTGTCTGGATGCTGCCACCACTAACAATGGAGAAGGAACCTTGCTTAATTAAAGGGACATTGGTCTTACCTGATATGGTCCTTCTCGTTGAGTGGTGGCAGCATCCAGCCCCACCCTAGTCAGTTTCTGGCCTAGGTCATTTGGGCGTGGGGCCTTGCCTGTTTAATTTCTTGTGTTTTCTTTTCTGGTCATTACATGTCGAGGCTGTCGCAATTCCTTCGCCAAAAGCTGGGGACCGTTGGTGTAGGTGGGTCCTCGCAACTTTGACAGTCTCAGTCCTATTGGCTAATAGACGATGACAACCCTCTCTGGATGCTGCCACCACTCAACGAGAAGGACCGTATCAGGTAAGACCAATGTCCCTTTAATTAAGCAAGGTGTGAGGAAGCCTGTATGTAGTATATTGGCAGGAAAACACTATTTTGGAAACGTTAAGAAAGTTAAAAAATAGTTTTGAAGACTCGCTTAACGAACAAGGTAAAGGTGGTTTTCTATGGGATGTTTTAAATAAAAGCTAGTTTTACCGGAGAGAAGCTGCAACTTGTTAATCTGAGAAACGCCCTTAACCAAGAGGTGTGTATAGGGCTCTACAGTATGTGAGTAAGAACTGTGTAGCTGGATGTACTTGTTGCAAACTCTTATTTGCTTTTAGGAAAGCTCTGAAACGTAGTGTGGTATAAATTCCTGTCTCCTCTGAATCTTTTTTAAAAGAGAGTGGGGGAAAATATCCTATATCAAACTCAGTTTAAATGCACTAAACACTATAGATCTGAATCTTTTGCAGACCCATTTGAAAAGCTTTTAATTACTAAAAATCTAAGAACTTGCTGGTTTTCATTAGCTATAAACCACTTTAGCTTTAAGGAGATTTTTTTTTTTAAGAATTCAAAGCAACACAAAGTTTTTGCATTCTGCCTTTAGCTAGAATAAAAACAAACAGAATTCCGTTTTTCTTGTCAAATATTTCCCAAAACAGGAAACAGGAATTTTACAAAAGCAATAAACGTTGAACTTCATGCAATGTTTTCATGGTGCTTTTAAAAATGAGCCACTTGTGAATGTAGAGGAAGCTGTTGACTACAAACCAGAAGAACAAGTACAAGTCCTTTCAAGCTATGTTTATCATTATCGCAGAACACACAGCTTCATCTCCAAATGGAGACAGACTTGAAAATTGGCAGAAACAATTCCTTACCATCCATCTTAGAACACAGAACACACATATGGCTATTTTTCTCTGTGGGTTGCCATCCCTGGCTTTGTCAGCACCACGTATCTGATGTTGTTTTTTATATATAAATACATATAACTTTATTCAGCATGTCCTTTTAATCCAGTGCTTGCCCTATACAGTGAAACCATCATTTATAGTTTATTAATTGTATACTCATGGAAGAAGGCATTGGTTATTATTGAGCCCCCCAATAACTACATCATATGCCTTAACATAACATGCAAACACGGTCACTGTCTGATGTGATATTCCACGTCTATTTTATTTATTTGATGTTACATTCCCTTTCACATTCATTTTTATCTTTTGCTGGAAGAAAAGGGAAGAGGGGGAAAGTTTGATTCCAAACTTCTAATATCTTTCTTGTCCAATAGTTATTCTATACAAGTTTAATATGGAGATTAGATGAAGTCTGATAATTCTTTTCTTATTGCTAAAACTCTATCCTTTGGATGGTTTGGAAAGCAAATACAGCAAGCCAGTGTACTGTTGGAAATCGGCTCTGTTGAACTCAGACAAGTTTCTAAATGTTTATGTATTTGCCTCAATCAACTGTGATTCTTCCTGCATAAATTCCTATTGCATAATATATTCATATTATCTCAGGGTTATACAGATGAGTGAATCATATAGGGTCACTATAGGCTCAAAGCATCTTTCCCTTGACAACATGGTTCTACATCAGTGTGTGAACAGTGGCATTGGAGGAAGGATTTTTAGCAAATTTGTGTACATGTCAAAGCTGTATTTGTGATTGAAGAGACATGGAACTGAACTGAGATGCTGACTGATTAAGGAGTTTGTTCTGGCTGTTGCTAATCCGAATGGCCACAATCAGGCTTGGAGTCTCCAGATGCTTGGGGCTACAGCCTTTAGTGCATTGCTATTGACTTTGCTTATACCCAGCCTCAAGGTTTAATGATTTTATTTTAGTGCAATCCATTCTGACTAAAATATAGTTATTATAATGTCTCTGAATTCAATTGATTTGCGTGTTTGCTAATTACCATAAACTGTGGTTAAACTTGAGAAGTACATTGTGTGCTATTTTAAAAAAGTATTTTGTTGTAAGGAAAAAATGGATATAAAGAAGCATAAGGCTTCATTCTGCTCAGAAGTTGTGTTGTGTACACCCACTTGTCATCTGGAGTTCCATTTTTCCATCTGAGCTGTGAGAAAGTCACTTCGCTACAAGCAGCTGATTGGCAATGCAGTCCTATACATGGCTGTTCAGAAGTAACCATTAAGTTCATTGAGGCATATTCAAGGTAAGACAAAGGATTGTAAACAAAGTATCTGCAAAATAGCAATGTGTAGTTTTTTTCCAGTTTTGTAAGAAAATCAGTTTGAAAAATGAATTCACGAAATGAAGCATTTAAATACGACAGACTTCACCTCAGTTTCAGAGGTGCCGGCCATTTCCTCTTTTGGTTAAAACCGTTCTTTCTTCCTATAATGGTTCATAAAAACAGCCTTCATTTACAATAACAAAAACAACATCAGATGCCACCGGGTAAATAATCATGTTTGATTCTTATCCGTAGAGCACTTAAAACCCAAGCAGTGAGGAGTATTAATATATTTTATTTGCCTAATTCTAATCATTCATACATAGCATCTTCCCTCACTTTCAGATAAAACCAAACACCTAACCCTACAAAAATTATAGCCAATATACTATGAATATTGTATACAATATACAATATATGTGTAATTAAAACATTACATTCCAACTTTTAAAGCTTTTTGAATTAGGCAGGTGCCTGGTTGGGAGCATATCCATACATCATACCATATGCATTTCCATTAGTTTAAAAGATTGATAGCATGCTTCATATACGCTGAATAATGGCAGCATTCAACGTTTAAGCTATAATACAGGCAAAGTATAACTGATAAAGTAGTAGCAGGATAAAATCTCAGTTAATTTTATCTATACTCGGACTAGAACAAGCAAGTTTTAAGAACTCTCTGAAGGGTAACATGCCTCCATCCCAGAGAAGGCATTTCTAAAGATGTAAAACCACTATAAACTGATTGGTCTCTGAAACTTAGACATAAACTATATAAAAAAGCCCAGCAACTGTTTATCTTCAAGCATAGTTAGGCTTATACACTTGGGAAGTTTTTTGACCTACTTTGAAACAAATTCTCTTCATTTTGTACCAGTTGTAATTACAAGACACACTTAAAGTCCATCTCACATAAAGTGTGTAATGATAATCAAGATTAAATGTAACAAAGTTATGTATTTCTACTGGAAGGTCCACTCTCTGTAGATAAAATAGTTAACAGACCAAGTGAAGCTGAAAATGCATTCCTGGCTAAAGATATTTTCTACACCTCCACGATAAGAACCATGTGTAACCATTCAGAGCCAGTTGATTCTACCCCGGCATAACTGAGTTGGGCAGAACCTTTATTTTCTTCTCCTTATAAACTCTCATATTTATTGCATTGCTAGATTACAGTGCTGTTAGAGTAAGGAAGCAGTCCAATGTAGTGACAACTTGTCGATTGGCAGTAGGGCAGAGAGGATCTGAGACTCCTGCATGTGGGCCTTGAGTTTTTATAGACTGCAAACACCAAAGTACACGCACACTTTGGTGCATTTGCAGTGGGAAAATCCAGATAATGTTCTATGCAAAAAGGACAGATGCTGGATGATGATGGGGTGTGTATATGTGCACTGCTGTGATACCATTTCAAAGAAAGGCTTGCCTCTTATTTTCTCCACCCTTATTTCTGAAGAGACTTGTGGGTCTTATGAGAACATCTAAGACTACAATGAGGTTTCGACAGGATTAGGCAAGACCTTGAGGCTGTAAAGTATAGACTTTGCCTCTCTAATTACACACAGAAACAATGTCTTCATAAAAGACTATTTTCCTTATTTTGAGAAAAACACTTACACACACATTGAATTCTTTCTTTGATCCACTGATAATTTATTGCTCTTAGCACTGTTTGAATTCTTAATTAGCTAAGCAGTCTCAGTAGCCTCCATAAATCTTCTACCTACAAATGACAAATCATTCATTATCTTTTGATTTTCTATTCACCTTTGCAGCAGTTATTGCCAGAATTATTTATGCAGTTTTCTTCTATTTATTATTTATATTTATAACTGATTTACGCATGGCTTGTATTTCTAATTTACTATATGGATTTATTGTTACAAATATAAATGTTTCCTTCAGCAAGAAAAAAAAACCCCACAAGTTATTCCTGAAGCACTTAACCGTTTCAATAAAGGAGAATATTTGTAGCTTAGGGTTGAAATGAGGGACACTGATGATGTTACTTAGTTTGGGTAATGAAACGTCTGCAAGAAAACAACCAAGCTCAGAGAGCACCACGGACCCCGCACATAACAGTTTGTATGCAGTTGTTTTTTCCTTGAAAATGCTTAAGATATTAATAACATATTTTTGAAAATCTATGATAAACCTGTTGATCCAATGAGTCGGTTAAAATTCAGTGAATGTGGGATGTATCTATATGTAGATTTAAATAGTATATAATGTATATGATGCTTGCAGCAGATTCTGGATCTGCAAGAATCACAGATTCTCCCTTGCGCTGTTTAGAGAGTCCATTGACTGGGCTATATCTTGTCCGATTGGTCCATGACTGAGCAATAATTTGAATAAACACGCCTCCTCTTCCTGCTTGTCCCCAGTTCTTTGCTCAGTCCGATCCATGAAACTTGTCTTTCTTTCGCTCTTTATTTATGGACTCTCTAAACCTTGCTAATTTCTCTAACCTTTCCCCTGCTGTTTAATTTTTCCTTTTTAGGATATTTTTAGACCGTTTAGGGGAAAACTGAGAAGCCAATTCTACCGCTGCTCAGCTGAGCCGTGGTCCTCACACTTACGACCACCGGAACGCTTTGAATTTTAAGCCTTTTTACTGTGAGTTGTCAGGCTGTGTGGGCGGGACTGTTTCGTTGGTCCTTGCGCTGCGGGGATAGAGGGGAGGCTTCGTTCCATCGTAGCCCGGCTCTCCCACGCTTCATCCAAGCCACCATTAACTGGGACTATTCTTTTAGCCCCTACAACTGTGGTGGAGCTGAGTGGAGCTCTCAACGGAGCAGTTTGTCTGTTCCAGAGCTGATTACTGCCCTTATTATTATACTGAACTTGGCTGCTGAAGGTTGCAATGTGGGAT
>JANHZT010003928.1:90330-101879 GCA_032468215.1 Stegonotus admiraltiensis
TTTTTGTTTTGAAAGTAAACCGTGTTGGTGTAGCTGGTGTGTGTGTAACTTGTTTCTGGAATTCGGACGCGGGGGGGAAACAGAACAGTAAACTCCTTTTCCTTTCTGGCAATTTTCCTCTGTGTTGGAGGCACCAAAACAAACTAGACGATATAAGGTTTCCTGCTGGAGCAGGGGGTTGGACGAGATGGCCTCCAAGGTCCCTTCCAGCCCTAGATTGCTATTCTGTTTCAAAGCATCTTCTGAAGCCACGTCTAGTGCCAAGAGGTACAAACCAAAACAAGTTTAGCTTGAATTACTTCTGAAAGGAATCCCACAATTTATAATCCTGCCTGCCTGCCTGCCTGCCACTGACTTCTATAGTAGTTAACTGACCGTTAATGTTCATTATCAATTAACAGTGAAATTTTCAATAAAATATCTACAATAAATAAACAAATCCGCAGTCATTTCATAATAACAGAAAAGGTATTCACTTCAGTACACTAAAACCCCCAAATAGTTCCAATCAATCAATCAATCAATCAATCCACAATATGTGGACAAACTCAGTTTTGAACAGTTTCTGAAACCAGGTAAGGGTGATAGCCAGTCTAATTTCAACAGAGAGAGTGTTGGAAAGAGTAGGTCTGTTACTGAAAAGTTGCACTGCATCTCAGCCTCCTTACTTCATGGAAGTAGGTTACTACTGGCAGCTTCTTCTGGGAGATTGGCTATGTCGATTTTAAGTAGGAAAAGGTATCATGACACATAGGGCTTCATAGGGCAAAAGCAGCAGTTTGTATTGAATTCTGAATTCTGTTGGAAGCCAGTGGTGGTGTAATGTCCTCCCAACTGCTCCCTAAGATACAGGGTACTGCATCTTGTACCACCTATTATTTCTTAATGTTCTTCAGAGACAGTCTTATGTAGAGCAATGTAGCAGTCCATGCACGTAGTAAAAACCCAGCATGAGTTACTGTGCAGGGTCCTCTCACCAAATAGAACCACAGCTGGCTTACCATATGGAATGGGATGAAGGACCTCTAGCCACAACCTCCACTTGATCAACCAACAATAAGATGAGTCTAAGAGGACCCCTTCCTCAACAAGGGAAAATAATGTAGCCAACAGAGTCCCTTGATTTAAGCAATCAGATATCTTGTTTGTTGGGTTCTGCTTTAGACTGCCATACTCTATCCAGATCCTAGATCATCCTTCAGCATGAGGTTAGGTTAGTTTGGGATGGGATGGGATGGGACGGGACGGGACGGGACGGGACGGAGCAGAACGGAACGGAACAGAATAGAACAGAACTCTTTATTGGCTAAGTTGTTTGTTTGTTTCTGGTGCATAAGCTCTCAATGTACATACAACATACAACAATAGTGATATTGTAATTAACAATATCATTAACAAAGTCATTTTAAAATACTATACTTTCATCGTAAAACATTAGATACGACACTTATGATGGAAAACTGCATATCATCCTGACTTTAGTGCTGCTGTATCCCAATCCAACTCATGACCCCTTCTAATGGTTTCACCTAAATGTTAAATATTAAGAAAGAGAAGAGTTGTTTTTACTTTTCTTGTTTTATTTGATTGTTGTGTGCTCTCCAGAGTTGCTTTGGGTGAGGTAGATGACTGTATAAATCAGACAGACGGACAGATGGACTGACTAACTAAACCCTCTTTCCTTACTATCCCCAACTGGAGCCAGCTGCTGGAAGGAGCAGAACAGTGCCTCTAGTCCAGGGGTGTCAAACTCACGGCACGCAGGCCAGATGCATCGCGCAAGTTTGACATTCCTGCTCTAGTCTCTAGTCCTCAAAGACAGCCCAGAAGGATTCGAAGATTGGTGGTGTTGAAGGCTACTGAAGACCAGAAGGGTCATCCCCACCCCCAACATCCAAGTCCTAGCAGAGGTCATCCGCTTTGTCTTTTTTCCATCATTGGGAGTCCTGATTTTTTTTTATTTATTGTGTCTCATTTCCATAAAACAGATTTTGAAAAAATAGAGCACCCTATGCCTGTTAAAAGATATGTTTACTCTGCAGTGTCTTGCAGAATAAAATATTTATAGGAAGCTTATAAAGAACACAATGATCTTCCTCTGTTCTCTTGTAGCTTCCTTTCAAAGAAATGATCTTTCATTTAATGGAGAATAATAATAATACAAGATCAGCTCCATTATCCACTTTCATTTCCTGATACTCTTAAACTGAGATAACATATTGTATTCAAATGAAGAAAGAATTAGTGTTGGTAATATAATTACATTTTGAAAGAATTCTTAAGGTCATACATCTGATAATTGTGTCTTATTAAATACTACAAGTAGCTTGCTTCTTAAGTCTAGTAGCTTTTCTCAAGTTTCACTTTTGGGAGAATTTGCTGCTTTCCAGTGCTGCATTTCTTGTTGCTTGGCTATCAATCTGTTGTTACTTAAAATAGAGTCATTCAGAATGGATTTTTAAAGTGGGGAATTGTTGACATGTTGGGTACATGTGGTGCAGATAATTGAGTTTCAGATTGCCAGAATTTTTCAAACATTATCAGACTTCACCATCGCTAATAAAGTTGACTTTGTATGCAGGCAAGTCTTTCATATCTCCAGATTACTCACTGTCTCTCTGATTCTTATCATTCCATTGAAATTAATGGAATTTTAGTTAAACATTGATCCAAACTAAGGCATTCCTGGGTGCATCACCAGTCTTTTCTCAGTAGTCTCAGCACCCGGCTGATCATATTTGGGCCTTGAAGCTCAATAGGGTTTACCTGGTTAGGACTGAAATGGGAGATTACTGTAGAACTGCAATTCGATTTAGGAAGCAAGTGGATCAGGGTGGGGAACTATGTCCCTTTTATGATTTGTGGACTTCAACTCCCAGAATTCCTGAGCCAGCCTGTGTTGTTCAGAATTCTGTATGAATATTTCCTTAATATTGACACAAATCGAGTTTAACTTGAAGGAATTTATCCTTGAACATAGCTATAAATAAGCTTGCTTTTTATTTATCAAATTCATATGATTTTCCATCTCACCAAAAGGAACTTTGGACAGTGCCCAACAATATGATAAAAGAACAAATGTAAAAAAAATAGGTGTAAAATATAAAAATCTATGTTAATACATATCAAAATAACCAAATATACAAACTGTAGGCAAGGAGGGTAAGAAGAGCCACCTCAACAATGGAAGCATCTAAGAAAGTAAGTATCAAACATAGTATTAAAACTTGAGGATGCAGACTTATTTTCTGATGCTTTGTTTTGTGTATTTTGGGAAGAAGGTGGCATTTTTCAAATTTCTGATTTTTTTGTTTTGTTTTTTAAAATTTCTGACAATTTAGGATAAGTGGAATATACATTCTGCTCCAAAGGAAATAGTTTTTCCATAAATCCCATTTATTTCTGGAAAGGAGGGAAAAATTCTAAATTTAACTTTCCTGCATAGTTTTATGAAGCTTTGGGGAAAAAAATTAAATGGATTCATAGAACTTTTACGTTCTCCTCCATGTACCATTATTTCAATAAAAGCAGGATTAAATGCTATTTTTTCTAATAATTTTTAATATATTAACCTGTGTAGCCATGTAAAAAAAGAGGAAAAAAAATGCAAGAAAGAGAGAAGAGAGAAACAATTCATTTTTAAAAGTTGTTTAAAAAAAACCCAAGGAGTTTTCATCAGGGGTGAAATCACCTTCCCAACCATTTTGGAAGTGCACACACTGTTTGCTCGCGCATGTCCACATCACATGCGTGTGTCACATGCGCACAGACCCTCTGTGCATGCGCAAACTCTTCTGTGCATGTGTAAAAAACAGGGTAAAAAACAGGTTACTTCCTGGTTAAAATCAGGAAGTAATGATGAGCGGGCGGGTTGGCGGAGCCTTGCACCGCCATCGCTACCGGTTCTCTGAACCACCGTCCGCCATCGCTACCGGTTCTCTGAACCACCGTCCGCCATCGCTACCGGTTCTGTGAACCACCGGCCGCCATCGCTACTGGTTCTGTGAACCACCGGCCGGCATCGCTACTGGTTCTGTGAACCACCGGTCGCCATTGCTACCGGTTCTCTGAACCACCGGCCGCCATTGCTACTGGTTCGGCCAAACTGGGAGCATTTCATCCCTGGCTTTCATGTAAGATGTTTTGTGCTGCCACATTACCTCATATAGGCAATTTTATGAGACTGCAGATGTTTTTAGTTCTCTATTTAAAACATATTCTGTGTCTTCACAGTTTATTTCCCTTTCTTTCCTACTATAATGATAGAATGGATAGACGATGCTTGTTGATTGGTAGTGCTAGAGAAATGTAACTCAGTTGTAATGGTTTTTCATCTCTGTTATTGCAAGGGTTGCGTGCTGCCTTGAATTCAGTCCAGAAGAGACCTTTTGGGGCACAAATGCACAACTGGTCTAAACTTAATAAAGCAACAGTATCTTTTCCCAAGATTACACAGCCAAAGCAATGAGTGGTAGGTTCTCCTAGGTGTCCAAAGTATTTTTTCCCCAAATAAAGTCTGAAACATTGCACTGTTCTTTTTGCTTCTCTCTTCTTGTCACTGCCTTCCCCTCCGTATGTGAAAACTATGCTAATTGAGGATAGCATATCAACCAAGGATTATTACAGGTAGTCCTTGCTTAGCGGCCGCTTGTTCAGTGACCAATTCAAACTTATGATAGTGCTGAACAAGAAAGATTACAGCTAGTCCTTGAAATTATAGCTGTCACACTGTTCCCCACAGTCATGTGATTGCAAGTTCGGGCATTTTGCAGCTGGCACACACTTATGATAGTGGCAAGTCCTGCAATCATTTGGTTATCATTTGTGACTTTCACTGCTGGCCTCTGACAAATAAAGCCAATGGGAGAAGCTTGCAGGAAGTCAGAAGTTGTGCTCATATAACTTTGTGTTTAATAACCCTGCATGATTTGCTTAATGACTGCCACCTGAACTGCCACTGTAAGTCAGCATGGTCATTTGTTTTACAACCCTGTTGCATAGTGTTGGAGTTCCCAGTCGTAATTATGATTGTTAATTGTGGACTACCGATAATATATGTAATATATTGGATGAAACTACACTGTAGTTTTTGGTAGATAGTTCATTCCTTACGTTGGAATTGTAGGGGTCGAAGTCCACATACAGAAAGCTGCAGGTTGGGGAAAACTGCTGTAATATTTTTTTTTTAGTGGCAGTGAGAGAGAGAGAAAGAGAGAGATTTTGCATGAAAATTTGACACGGGGTTTAAAGGAAACAGCTAATTTTGATGGCATTTGATACTGGATATTGGATATGTAATTGCATTTTCAGTAGTAGTTTCCATCTGCATCTTCTGGAAGTCCCAACTGGTATGCCTTATGGAAGCAATATAAGGTTTTATATTACTGTGACCAGAAGGAGACAGATGAACTTCCATCAGTGCCAGGGAAGTGCCAGTACTGCTGAACCACAGTACAGCTGAGCAGTAACAAGTAATGCTACTGTTGTATTTGATGTGGCAACCATGGCAAACTCTCTGGTTTGCAGAAGCAGCTTCTGCTTACAGGAGAAAGAAGTGATCAGGAAAAGCTCTAGGGAGCAGCCAGACCCAGGAAGCTTCACTGAGCTGAAGAAGAAGATACTTTCACTGTTGGAACTATTCTGAGGAAGCTTTTTTGTTCTAAGAAGATCTCTTCCAATTGCTTCCAAAAATAAGGGAGATTTTTTTTTATAACTCTCTGTGCATTTCTTCACCATACAGTGTACTTGGCAAATAGGAGCACTTTTAAAAAAATTAACTTTCAGTAAGAACAAAAGGGAAAAGAGAAGGAAAATATCCAGGGACAATAATGACCAATATTTATAAGGATCTGAAAGCCACTATCCATTGGCAAGAAAATTAAGTCCTCTTCTGTATCTTTCCACAATATAAGTTGAAAAGGAGGAGGTTGATATGAATATTTTATCTACACAAATAATAAAAAGGAAACCATATGCCCACAAAATTGTTTTTGTTGCTGTATCCTTAACAGCCTTATTTTTTTCTAGGGTCATGAGGTAGGTTCCAGGGTTTAATATTTTGTAAACTAAATGGATCTACATAAATAATTTAATTCTTTACTCTGTCATCCTTCATTGCGTTTATTAGATTTCAGGTAGACCATAGTGTTGTGCTTGGGTTAAATAATTAGCGATGAGTTAGTACATTACCTATTACCTAACCATAATCCTTAAGGAAAATGGCCAAGCTGTAAAGTCGTCTGTATAGGGATTTGATGTTATGAAATGCAGTTTGCTTGAAAAATGTTTGAAGTGTTCTCTGGATCTCTGTTTAACAAGACCATTTAATTAGTCTTCATTCCTTACCAAACCCTTCCCTGATTTGCAAGTCTATTATTAGTGGTTACTTCTTGGGTTCAGTAACTCTCTAATCTGCTGGTTTTTTCCTTTCTTCTAAATGTTGCCACACCAGTTACTAGGGTGGAACTGTGCTTTTAAGTTTGAAATGAATATTGTTTTGCCACAAATGGAAAGCATTTTCACTCTTGTGCCACACTAACTGTGCGTTCATCCCCAAATACATTTTGAGCACTATTTCTCTGACCTTCCTTGTGTACTGAACTGCTGAAAACCTATCATGAAGAAAATTCTAGCCTTTTAGAGATTTCTTCAGTGTCCAAAAGCATTCATAGAAAAACATATCTGTGAACCTTTAATTCTACCCACATTGTGCAAACAATGTATTTAAGGAACAAAAGACTGAAATGAATAAAAAAATGAGAAACCTGCAGGACAAAACATTGTAATTAGAAATCTAGAAGCTGAAAAGCAACCATTTAGCTGAATTTCTTGCATCTCTATTTTAAATAAAAACATTTATCCTTCAGTTCAAGCATATTTATCAGTTAATTTTGGTGATTAGGCTATTAACCCTCTTGATAGGACTATAAAATAAGTTCTTTCATGTGGTTCCTCCCCCACTCCTCCGCCAAGGAAATGACAGAGTTTTAAAGTTTTAAGGGACGATTTAAGTCTATCAAGCCAGCTTAAGTACTTTGTGTGGCCAGGTTGAATGTTCTCTTGCCTAGCTATTGTTTTATTGGTTTAATATGAACTTCAACTAAATTTCAAATATTTGTTATCATAGAAGTTATTGATCTAATTACATATGGTCTAGTATTTGGAACTGATATATGAAACCATTTGAAATCAGTGTAGGAATGCTTTTTCAGTTGGAGTTCAGAGTTGGACAGCCTGTGAATCATAAGCCCAAATTTTTGTACCTGCCAGATGCCTCCAAGAAAATAGCACCACATTTATCTACAAACTGGCAGAATAGGTGCATTAATCTTGCTGTTAATGCTTCTATTGTGCTTCCTGTGATCACTGCGTTACCACCAGGCTCCAATGACTTTCGATGGCCAAATAAATGCAATACAATAAGAACAAAGCCCAGCTCCTGATGACACAAAGGTTGACCCTAAGAAAGGGTTTAGACTAATACATTTAACATGTAGGAGATGACCCGGCTGAGCCCAAGGGTGGGATCAAAGGCATCTATAGCCCCATAAGAGGCCAAAGTCCAGCAACCCCCCTCCCCCGGAAATCCATTGTCACTTACCTGGCGTCAATTCACCTTGACCGTTAATAGATCAGATTCGTGTATATTGGTTGCATGGAATAAACTCACAATGCTGTTTTGAACTGTATCCTGGCTCCTGATTTCCTCTGCCTGATATAAATAGCTTACATATGGTAAACCTGTAAATATTGCCACTTGATCAAATAATTGTTTTATAAATCAAATTTATAATTGATATCTCATGTTAAAGAAAACATATTTAATCTTAATTATTTTCAAAAACTGTGCTCTAAGGGAAAGTCTGGACCCACCACTAAAAATCATGTTGATAGGTTCTCATTGTGGCGTGATGGCAGCATGTAAACAAAAATGATGCTTATGTGACTTTTAAGGAAGAATTGAACTGCATATGTTCAAAATAGTATTCAACTATTTGTAGTAAAAATCAGAATTTATTATTAGATTTATGTGCCAGTCATCTAGAGGCGACTCTATTTAGCCCTGATTTGCTACAGAATTATTAGTCTGGTGGTCTTTACTGTGATGTAGTAATGATTTGTTTATGGTTTAGTAACCTGTTAAAGCCTGCAGTCTCTCAGACTGATCTCCTTTGAAAGCTAGTAAATAGTCTCAGATCAGTGTTTTCCTATATTAAAATATATTTCACAGCACACCCTTCCTTTTTACATGATCACTCCCTGGCAGCCTTCCAAAATACCTACCACATTACTTCCCATTTCCTCTAAAATCTTAAAAACAATCTCTCTCATTTTTCCTTTGCTCAAATGGTTTGGTCTTTACATATCTTAGTCCTTAGGAACCATTGATCTGGTGCCCTTCAACAGCTATTGCAAGAATTCTTGAGAAGCTCTTATATTTGGAAGCAGAACGTCAAAAGAAGTCTCAGGATAATCTGTTAAATCAGGCTTTGTGCATTTATTTCATTTTATTTTAGAATGCAGCAAGAGGCCTGGTGTACACATCTTACATATTATTCCTCTTTTATTTAATCAGGCTGACTTCTAACTTGCACTTTTCTCCCTTTCCGTATGTGCCACAGTTTCTAAACATAAAGTTTTCATAATGAATGCTGATCCATCATTGTTAAGATTTAAGCTACAGTAGTCACTCATATGAGAACCTAAATTGTTGTATTGACATGGTGGGTGGGAATCATTGTTAAAGTCCCTCCTGCAGAGGCTAGGTATTACAAGAACCAGGAGATTCCCTGATCCCATGGGAGGAGATAGAAGAGTTGTGACAAAGGAGGGTTTTGCCACTGGCTTAAAAGGTGCAGCATATATTGAAGAATTTCAGAAGCGTGTAATGTTATCTTAAGCATGGTTCTTTTGTGTCTGTTTGCTTCATGGACTTTACTAGACTTCCCTGGTTTAAACTTTTGAAAACCAGTTTGGTAAGCCAAAACACAGCTGCTCTGGAAGGAGAGGTTTTCACTTTTATGCATTTTTGTTCTTTTTTTTCCCCTCCAAAACTTCCTTAAATCCTTCCAATGATGTTTATAACTTTTGCTTTGCTGGAGTTAGTATGGATGTTTAATGTTTAACTGCTGTTCTGGCATGTTGTCAGTGTTTTCTTGGTAGAGTCAGTGAGAAAAGAGGCCACGGCAGAAGTTTTTCAAAGTTCCTCTCTGGGCATTAACGTAATGGTAGGCAATTCAGTTGTTCAAGTATTAGAGCAAACACAGATATGAAAGAGAACAAAAAAAAAACTCCTTACCTCCCCTACACTGATAATTCTTTCTAAGATAAAAACTCACAAAATATGCCGTTTGACTCCGTTTACAATTGGCAGTTGGGTTATAAAAATGGGGATGAGAAGAGGAATGAATCCACAATATTCTGTTTCTTTCTACCTATGAATTGCATTCATAGGTGCTTAAGCACCTTTGCATGTTAATGCATGGAGTTCTCCATCTTTTCTGGAAGAAGTTGTGCATTTAAAAGATTGAGATTATGTAATGAGCATCTAGAGCAGGGGTGTCAAACTCATGGCAGTGTCCCATGACATATCGCAACTTTTCCCCTTTCGCTAAACTGGGCGTTGGTGTAATGGTAAAGGCAGCAGCCTAGAAATTAGATTTTGAGTTCTAATTCCACCTTAAACACAAAGCCAGCTGGGTGACCTTGGGCCATTCACTCTTTCTCAGTCATAAGAAGGAGCAGGCAATAGCCAGCTGCTTCTGAAATGTTGCCAAAAAACCCTGTCTAGGCTGTTGCCAGGAGTCAGCACCGACTTGAGAGGTCACAGCATCTAAACTCAGTGGCTGCTATAGAAGGCATAGCCAGCCACAATGAGTGCAGTGTTTCAGAGTTGCTTTGCCAAAGGTACAAGAAAATAATTGTGGCAACTCTTTGCAACTCAGTGAAGCCGCTGGGCCTGTTTTCAGGATTGCACAGCTGCTGTAGGGAGGAAGACAGGAGCTCTGCTCACACTTCCACATATTCTGAAGCATTTCTTCTGAACTGAGTTAAAGGGTTTACACATTATAAAGCAGCATTTTTCCAGAACACAAACTGCTGAGGATACCTCCCCATCTCCCCCTTTTATCCCATCCCAGGATCCTCTGTTCTAATCACCAAAATGACTCAGAAGAAGACAGCAGCAAACTACATCCATATTGTTTTCAGGAAAACTACAGGGGTGAAATCCAGAAGGTTCTGACAAGTTCTGAAGAACCGTTAGTGGAAATTTTGAGCGGTTTGGAGAACCGGCAAATACAACCTCTGGCTGGCCCCAGAGTGGGGTGGGAATGGAGATTTTGCAATATCCTTTCCCCAGGAGTGGGGTGGGAATGAGGATTTTGCAGTATCCTTCCCAAGCCACGCCCACCAAGCCACACCACGCCCACCAAGCCACGCCCACAGAAGCAGTAGTACAAAAATTTGGATTTCACCACTTCATGGACTTATAGGTAGTCCTCGACCTACAACCACAATTGAGCCCAGCTTTTCTGTGGTTAAGCAAGACAGTTGTTAAGTGAGTTTTGCCCTATTTTATGGTCTTTTTGCCACAGTTGTTAAGTGAATCACTGCAGTTGTTAAGTGGATCATGTCATTAAGTATATCTGGCTTCACCATTGACTTTGCTTGTTGGAGGCAGGCTGGGATACATGCATGCCAGTTGGTAAGCGGCCAAATTTTGATCACATGACCATAGCGATACTGGCAACAGTCGTAAGTGTGAAAAACCAGTCATAGGTCACTTTTTTCAGTGCTGTTGTAACTTAGAACAGTCATTAAATGAATGGTTGTAAGTTGAGGACTAGCCGTGTGCAGCTTCAGTCAAGGGAATTAATATATATGAATGAACGAACATAGGCACCTCACCTTTCGTAATTGTTTTTCTTTCAAAAGCAGATTTTTATGGTGATGCAGGTTTGGGATATGTGCATGACTAAACGCAATTATGAAGAACAGAATAAATAATTGCATAGACAAAGAAGACTTATGATTGCTAATAATCATGCCTGTCCTGCTAAAACCTGTTAGTTGAATTCCTTGTGGACGTTCAGGAAGCAGTTGATTTGATGAAAAATAGCGTACTGTATATTGTCAACAGACTGCTTTTTTTTCCTGATAGACTTGTCAAAAAAGCTATGCTAGCAGTTTTATGCTGATTACTGGTCCCTAGGCAAGTTGCCCTGTATATCTTCAAATGATTCGTTGTGTTAGTATAAGTGTGTGTGTGTGTGTGTGTGTGTAAGTATATATATGTATATATATGTGTGTATGTATGTGTATATATATGTGTGTGTGTGTGTGTGTATGTATGTATGTATGTATGTATGTATGTATGTATGTATATCGGGTGAAATGCTCCCGGTTCGGACCAGATCGCCTGATCCGGGAGTGATGGAGGTGGCTGGTTCGGAGAACTGGTAGCAAAAATTCCCCCCCCCCATGCCCAGCTGAGCTGCACGATCATCAGAGGCTTTTTTTTTCACTTTTAAAAGCATTTTTTCTACAAC
>JANHZT010003929.1:3831-15421 GCA_032468215.1 Stegonotus admiraltiensis
TATTGCTTAACGCATTGTAAGCTGCCCTGAGTCTCTGGAGAAGGGCGGCATATAAATCGAACCAATAAATAAATAAACTGGGTTAGATAGGTTGGATAAATATGTCACTTCCACAAAGTTCAGTAGCTAACTTCTTTTAAAGAATAGTACCAATATATACTGTATCTTAAAACACATTATATTTTTATCATTATAGTAAATGTGGATGGCATTTTTAACATTTTATAATTAAAAAGATATGGACATATCAAAAGAAAGAATGTGTAGGATGGGAAACCTTTCCAAATTGTCAAAGATAATAACAGGATTTTTATCTTTGTTTAAATAAAAAACCTCTAGGGCTGCGGTCCCTAACCCTTCCGGCTCCACAGACCAGCAGCGGCGGGGGGGGAGGGGGAGAGAGAGAATGGTTTCATGCGTGTGCCGGGGTGAAATCCAGCAGGTTCCGACAGGTTCTGGAGAACTGGTAGCGGAAATTTTGAGTAGTTTGGAGAACCAGCAAATACCACCTCTGGCTGGTCCCAGAGTGGGATGGGAATGGAGATTTTGCAGTATCCCTCTCCTGGAGTGGGGTGGAAATGGAGATTTTGCAGTATCCTTCCCCTGCCATGCCCACCAAGCCACGCTCACAGAACCGGTAGTAAAAAAAATTGGATTTCACCACTGGCGTGCGCCCACCACTTACACAAATGAAGCTTTGGGTGCTCACCCACCGCTTCCATGGACCGGTTCCCAATGAGCTGAGGACCAGTACAGGTCCGCAGACCAGGGGTTGGGGACTCTTGCTCTAGGGTACAAAAAGCTCATTCCCTCTGCTTCTCCATTGTTTTATAGCCACTACAAGCTTCCTTATTTCCAGCAGGTCCTCCATTGTTTCCTCTATTGCCTTTTGTTCCTTAACTTTCTTACCTTGTTTTTAAAAATCATATCATCACTTCCATCTAACCACATCTTATTTATTTACTTATTTATTAAACAAATTCTTATAGCTGCCAACTCACACACACGACTCCAATTTCCACTCTTCTCCTTCTTCTTGACCCATTCATTTTTCTTTCTTTCTATTTATTTTGCAATTCAGTCATCATTCATTCTCTTTACATGGCCAAACCACTAGATATACTTCACTTTAACGTAAGTGTTCTTTAATTCAACAAATATACAGTAAAGTTCTTTCACACATTTACAATTATCCATGTCTTTCAATGATTAACAAAAACCTGTGCATCCTCTGTTCTGTATATCTATACTTTCCAATTTTGTTAGTTTTCACTTCTTAGAAGCCTTTAAAAAGAGTTCTACCAAACACGTTTGAAGACACCTTTGGAGTATTGCATATATTAGGCAACAATGGTTCCAATCACAATTTGTGAAAATCACCTGTTTTGTGTTTGCTAATATAGTGGTATCAGTGCAGTCATGTATAATGTTCAGGCCCGGACATGCATTCCTACAGGATTTGCTTGTTACTCCAATCCCTGGGCCCATATTTTGCAACAAAAAAGGATATTTAGGGTACAATATTGTTTTTCTCTATATCATATTTACATGATATGTCTATTTCTACACTGGAAAGAGAGAATACTGAAGGCACTTTTACCTAAGATGATTCCCTCTTCCACAAACTCCCATCGCTACTACCTGATATATATAAAACTCATCAAATAGCTACCTTCTCATCCATTCTTGGGTCTTCACATGGCTCATCACTTCCTTTGTCACACATTTTGGCCATTTGCACAGTCAAAGAGCACATTTAATCCACACATGTAAATCAGATGAAGAAATTAACCAATTCTCATCCCAACATGTTGCACTTCGATTGAATGGAAAACCCACAACTCAGCATACACAACCCCAAATAAGGTACAGAGAAACATAGGAATACAGCAGTTTAACAATATACAGTATCTCGATTTGGATGGACAGGGGAGATAAGCAAATGTTGCCCATAGCAGAAGAGAAAATCTGCCATAGAAGCACATCAATTCTTTTTAATGAATTCAACATGTTTCTCGTTTTTCTGGGTTGGAGATGATCATATTCCTAGGTAACCAAGCATGTTTTTGCTTATAAAGACCATTGCTTTTCTAATTAAATTTTAAACTTCATATTTATATGCAGATTTCACACAAATGTGTGTTGACTTTTCTCCTATCACGATCACTGTTTTAAATAACCCCAGAAGTTTTATTCAGCTGGGATTCATCAACTACATTGTACCATAGATCCCAAAGCTTTAAGTTGTGCTAGCGCAGAAGTGTGAAACTCAAGGCCCATGGGCCGCATCCTGCCTGCAGGGTGCTTCAATCTGGCCCGGGGAGCCACCTTGGAAACAGTGAAGGACCAGCCCACGGTGCCTCTGCCAGTGAAAATGGACCTCTGAAGGGCTGTGAGTGCCCCCTCCAAGTTCTCTTTGTGGTTGCGATGGCCTCCTGAAACCCTATGCCAGTGAAAATGGAGCTCATTTTCACTGGCAGAGTGGCACTGGCAGAGTGCTTGGGCCACTACAGGTGCCCCTGACATGAATGTCATCAAGCTGGGCATGCCCACCCTGGCCATGCTCACCCAGCCCGCCGAGGTCAAACACAACCCTGATGTGGCTCTCAGTGAAAATGAGTTTGACACATGAGTTTGTGCTAGCGTATCTGAACTGCAAAAATCGGATGACACACTAGATCCGTGATGGCGGTGTCCACGGGTGCTACAGGTGGCACGCAGAGCCATATAGGTGGGCACGCGAGCTCAGCTCCGGCACCCACCAGAAGTCAAGAAAGACACTGTTTCCGGCCTCCGGAGGGCCTCTGGGGGGGTGGGGGGAGGCCCTTTTTGCCCTCCCCAGGCTCCTAGAAAGGCTCGGGAGCCTGGGGAGAGCAAAAAACGGGCCTACCGGGCCATCACCTGCCAAAAGCGGGGGGAGCACAGGGGGGCGCATAGAATTATGGATTTGGGCACGCATGCATGTGACCCCACAATGCTCCCCCCACTTTTGGCACGCGATGGCAAAAAGGTTAGCCATCACTGCACTAGATGGTAGCAAATAGTTACAGTTTTATGGATCTTTTTGCTGCCATATAGTAGAAATCTGATTTTTTTTCAGCCCAGATGTGTTAATCGTATTTTGGAACTATTTGAACTATTCTGAAAACATCAGGTTGTAGAAGGTTCGGGTACAGACTGTAGCCAAAATTACATTGAAATATTCATTTAAAATACTGTTTGTTCAGTAGCAAACACTTTGAACGTGTAAAATGATTTTGTTTAATTAGAAATTATGTGCTTATTTTATAGTTTTTTTATTAACTGAAGATATTTCAGTGAACAATGTCTGTCACAAAGTCTGTTTGCCATATGAGCATTGCACAAAATATTTACATCAAACCTTTTAGTCAATATGGTGCAAAATCTAATATTACTGATATAACTTGGCCGTAATAATATAAGCTGACTATTGGGTTTTGGTTCAAGTTATAGAGCATACTCAGGTACTGTGGTTTGTAAACTATGATTTATAATTTATTTTATATTACAATCAATTATGGGTTATTCAATGAAGCATAGTTTATAACTTAGTGTATTATGTGAGTCAGTCAACTATGCTTCAGCCCAAAACATGATTAAATGAATTATAACATAGCAAATGTTTGAAGCCAGCCATGGGAATAATGATCAAAGCGCTGGCAATACGCAATAATCTGGGGGAAAAAATCCCAGTGATAATTTATGTTATATTCCAGGGTAATTGGTTTATTTGTGAGCCTAAAAAAGCATGAAATTGGTTGTTATCTAACTAATGGATATAGCTGGCGCTTAGGAAGGATGGGGTACCAACAGAAAGGAATATACTGTATGTAATTCAGGGTCAAACTATGGAGTCCTTCATGCTCCCTGAGCTGGCTTTTTATTTGCAAATGTTTCATTACCCAACTAGGTAACATCATCTGCGCAAGCAAATTTGAGTTTTTCTCCTTAATCATATACAGTAGCTACGGATGGGGTGACTTAACGTATATTGCAAGAGGTCAATGAATATTTAATATAATATCATTAATGATAGTTTTATGCATGCATCAATCTTTCCTCATGGTCATGTCTGGAATTCAGGAACGGTACCTTATTGATGTTTTACCATATACTTACACAAACAGGGATGAGATTTAGTACAGTGCTGTTTATCTCAGCTACGATAATCTGAAGGAAACCTGAATATTTATCATGATAAAAGACATAGTAGTCTAAAATCCCAAATTATCAAATACTAACATTAGCTACCTTAGAAAGAGACCTAATAAATAAGTGGCTGTTCTTAATATATTTTCTTGCTCATATATTTTCTTGGGCTCAGTTGAAAAATATTGTATCAGTCTCCTTTTCTAAAATTTATGTGCTTGTTTATAACATCATAATACAGAAAAAATTGTTTTATAGCAACCTGATTTATTCAAGGTTACAGAAATTATTTACATGTAATGCTGAATAAATATCTTATCTCTTTAGGATGGTCTTTTACAAGTCCATCTGTTAATGTGGTCGATGTAATTTGAATAGAAGAAATTACTCATTTTGACCTTTGGTGATTAGCAGACATTCAATTTCCTGTTTCTGTAAACAGTTGTGCTCTTATAACACTTTCATAACAGAAATGGCAAAATTGGAATTTTGCAATAGCAAACTTATTTACGGGAAAGGTCAGAGCTCAATGATAGGAATATACCTTGCAAAGAATTTCAGTTTTTGGCACCTTCAGATAAGTGGATCCAGGAAACTACAGCTAGTCAGAGTAGACAATATTAGTCTGATTTCTGATTGACAGGTCCTACCACTGTCAGTCAAATGTTATTGTATCATCAGTCTTCTTCCACTAAGAAAAAAAGGAACAATGAGAAAATGAAAAGCAGAAAATGAAATCTCAATACAATTTTATGAAAGCAGCTTCATTTATCTTTGTAAGCTGCCCAGAGTCACTGAGAGTGAGCTGGGCGGCTGCATATTTTTTTTCAAATAAATAAATATGTTTGAAAAAATAGAAAAATATTAGTGTCTGAGCATGTACTGTATTATTTGTGGTCGATGACCATACTATATGTTCAAATACCAATCCAAGGATTTTCTCTTTTCTCACACAGAAGCATACATCTATGAATAATGTAGTAGTAACATAACATCCATTCAGATTTTTTTTTTTAAATTCATTTAATTGCATGTTGCTTCTATAGAATGTCAAAGAAATGTAAAATGTGAGACATTGCAAGATATTTACTGGGTGTTCTCTTTGTTATTTTTAGTTGCTTAAAAATATGATAGGTTATTTAAAAACAACAAAGCTAGTTAGAGTATAAAAATAATGATCTTATTTTTAAATAATGGATGTATAAATATATTTTAAAGGATCCATATAGCCTACTCAAATGGAAACGCAGGAAGTATTGTGTGGTACAAAGAAGTCAGGCAACACTGAATACAAAAAATCGATATAGTGAAATCCAAGCATGATTTTTGTGGATATGAATTTTATTTTAACAGCATTAAATAAATTTATGACATAGTTATGATGGCTTTCAGGCTGAGCTTACCATCTGCTAAGTGGCATGAACATTTTCATTTTACCAACATCACTTCATCCCTCCTTAATTGTATGCAAGTTTTTTGAACCAACCATTGAAGCTTGTCATTTTGTCCATTCTATCCTGTAACATATGCTTATCTGAGCTCAAAAATCCAATATCCAATAAGCAAAGAGCAAAAATATATAAAAATGTTTTCTTGCCATCTGATGGTCATACCCAGCTCAGACAAGGTAGCTCTACGTATTTATAACAGATATTAATTTGATTATGTTATGCATGTGCTGGAAAGGAACTATACATAGTTAATTTATAATGTTGTGTGAATGCATTTTGTGAATGTCCACAGTCCCTAATGATACCTAGATATTTACAGTGTTTTCTTATGCAGTTTAACGCAGGAGGATATACTTCCGAAAAGCATAGTACTGCTGTCCTTAAATGGAATTCAAAAATTACTTAGGCCAGGGGTCCCCAATCCCCAGGCAGTGGCCCACTACCAGGCCATGGCCTGTTCAGAACCTGGCTGTGTGAGTGGCAAGTTGGCAAACAGGCGCATGCAATTCAACATGCACAAGCAGCAAGATGGTGTGCATGTACGCAGCTCAACGTGTACAAGCGGTGGGCCGGTGCATATGCACACAGCTTGATTTATATAAGTGGTGGGCCAGTGCACACACACTTGTGCGTGCTGGTTCATCTTTTCCTCCCACACCCACTGGGCCACCAAGCCATAAAGCAGAGTTCTTTCAAACAAGCTATGCTGGCTGGAGAATTCTGGGAGTTGAAGTCCACAAGTCTTAAAGCTGCCAAGTTTGGGGACCCCTGCCATAAAGGTTGGGGACCACTGACTGTACAATCCTAAACCAAGTTATATGGAAGTATACCTGACCATGAACGCAATGGGACATATTTCAGAATAGACTATGCTGTAAGGAGGCAAGTGGCCATGACTGAGACATGCAAATTTTATAATTCATTGAAAATGTACAGGGGGAACACCTTCCCACTTCCTTAAAACACTAGAATTCTACATTATGTGATGAAACAGAGGCTTTAAATAGATAATAACATGTATTTTATGAAAATACATCATAACACATATAATTAATTTGGAGGATTTTCTATCAAACAAACAGTCAAGGGTGAAATCCAGCAGGTTCTGACAGGTTCTGGAGAACCGGTAGCGGAAATTTTGAGTAGTGTGGAGAACTGGCAAATATCACCTCTAGCTAGCCCCAGAGTGGGGTGGGAATGGGGATTTTGCAATATTTTTCCCCTGGAGTGGGATGGGAATGGAGATTTTGCAGTATCCTTCCTCTGCCACGCCCACCAAGCCACACCATGCCCACCAAGCCACACCCACAGAACTGGTAGTAAATAAATTGGATTTCACCACTGCATACAGTGCTCTGTTTTGATTTAAATGTCTAGAGTTAGACAAATTCATATATACCCCTCTGTTATGACATATAGATGGAAGAACCAGGATTAGGGAAAGTGAGGAGGTTTTGGAAAGAGTCAACACTGTCTTCATCCTTTATGAGCTTCAAAGGAACTTTTTAGTAGCCATTTTGGATGACATTTGGTCTGTTCAGTAATTTATAATCAATACATCTTTGTTTATTGACTAAGCAGTAGAATATACATTGAGTTCTGTTCCCTGTTCAGCATTTGGCTGATATAATTTCTTAACATTCTACTCTGTGGAAACATAACCTTTTCATAGCAAAGCAATTTAGGGAACCTTATATATACCAAGCCAATGAAGAAAGATTATGGAGTACAACTCTCAGCATTTCTAAAAGGAGAGAGCGTGCCAGGCAAACATCAAAGGAGGAAACAGACTTTCAGTAAATATCTCTGAAAGAGATATTTCATATACCATGCAGGATGTTTTACAGTAAAGTACAGTTAATAGAATTACATCCCATATATTACCAAGACCCCTTCCAACTCTGATGTTCTATGTTCTATTTAGTAATTTTCACCTTCTGTCTCATTAAACATTATGATAGAGGCTTTAGAATGTACAATCCTGCTTTCCCATATCTGAAGAACTGAAATTGCTGTGCATTAGCATCATGTCATCTGCTCAGATGTTTCATTTCTAAAGGCATACAATAAAATCATATCAACCCGTGTGGAAATATTGACTTCAACAAGTCTACTGGTCTCAAGCCAATACTGCCAAATATTTGGCTAATTCACTCTTTTTACCTACAATTGAGTTGACTAATTTGCTGGGGTTTTTTTCTTGCAATTGATTTGAACACAGATTTCGATCGAAGGTTAGATGCTTCAAAGTTTGAAGGTTGGACCCAGCTTGTTAAGAAAGTGAGCTATTTGTGAATTTCTTGTCTATATTTGCTTACAGGAAAAATAGACAGGGAAAATGTGCTTCTCTTTGTTCTGCAGCCTCAGTCTCAGGTTAGCAAAGCCATCTATCCATATAAGGGGAGATTTCACATGGATCGATTGGATTGTTGGCAAATGTTTTGAAATCTCTCAGGAGCTTCTAGGGCCATTCTGGGTAACATATATCTCACTACAAATTCCTACAAATTCCACTCTGATCACAAAGAGAAGGGAAAAAAATACAGTTTAGCTGACATCAGGCACAAAGTCAGATGACTAATGAACTAGACTTAGAAATGTATTTAGTTACAACACATTGTACCAACTTAATTGCAGTGGATGCTATGAAGTCTACATAAAAGTATACAGTTAATAATATTGATATTCTAAAATATAATGATACTCCTTGTACACAATGCTTATAAATCAGGGGTCAGCAACCCGCAGTTCTGGAGCCGCATGCGGCTCTTTCATTCCTCTGCTGCGGCTGTCTGTCGCCAGTTGGCTCCACAATTGATAGGGCTTTTGGTTAGGACAGGTAGAGGAAAAAGGATGCCGTGCTAAGAGGAGACTCTATGGTGGGGGAATCGGACTTCTGGTTGGCTCCAGAACTGAATGTGGGGCTTCTGGTTAGGGGCTTCCGGTTAGGACTTTTGCGGCTCTTTGAGTGTTTAAGGTTGCCGACCCCTGTTATAAATGATGCCATTAGCACATCCGGCAGCATTCCTTTGTGTGGTATAGTTTTTAAATAATATGATCCCCAAAGACTATGGTTACCACCAGGTTTTTATAAGCTTTCAGAATACAAAGGGAAAAATCTGTTTTAACCTCCATGAAAAAGCTGTTTCATAGGAATGTAGCTCCCCTGACACACACACACCCAAAAATGTCTGCTTCTGAATCTTCTCTTGACACACCTCAATAGGCATTCTTTGTTTCTATCACCTGGCAGATTCTACCTGGAATTGACAATTTAAAAAATACAGACGTTCCTAGTGTTCTAGGGCTTTGTACGTAACAAGCAATATCTTTAATTGCACTCAGAAACAAATGGAAAATCCATTCAGTTCCCAAAGCCGTGGTCTCAAGGCAGTCATGTATATGGCCAACAGGCATACAAACAACCATGCTTTGTGCCAGCTGAAGTCTCCAGGTAGCTGTAAAGAGCAAATTAATGTGAAGCAAATCACAATAACCTATCAAGAGACGATAAGGTCATGAGTGACTATTATAAAGCCTACATTCCAGAAAAGGCCTCAATTGAAGCACCTGCTGAAGCTAAACCGTGCTCCTCAACCGAAGAGCTGGGACTCCAGAATTGCAAATTTGCTATTTCAAGGGAAGCACAACCCCATCCAGACTCAATGTTGATAAAATCCTGGAGTTAATGGGTTTTGAAGTAATAGCCACTCTATCTCGCTTGGCTTGAGTGGTCTGTTGTGTGGCTGTTTGGGTGGTTTAGGGGTGGGGAATTGTGGTGGGTGGGAGTGTGTTTGGGTATTGTTATGTGTGCTGGACCTGGTCTTTGGGTGTTAAGTGAATTTCATTGTATGGATATACTGTGTATACACCTACAGTGACAATGAAGTTATTATTGAGTGCACTTGCTGCTCCCCATCCAGACATGACATTCTCAGGGCATTGAGAATTTCCCTTATATCTCTTACTTGCCCAGGGTGGAGATATATAACTGTGCATCATTTACATATTGATACCTGGTCCCAGACTTATCCCTGAGACTTCATGTAAAATAAAATGCAAGAGAGGCACAAGCCCCAAGGTATCCTGTACTAGAGTGCTTAAGGCGCAACCTCTTTTTCTAGCAAAATCACTCTAGACATCTCTTTACTCATTACATCTCTTGGAATGTCTTAATACAATTGGCTGGGGGGCATGGAAAAGCTGCACTGGAACAATCCTTTAAAGCAGCCTTGTCACTTCTATATTCCAGGAGTTTGCCTCCTGGAATATAGAGGTGACAAGGCTGCTTTAAAGGTCTTGTCATTGTCATGGGGTAGCCCACTGGGTCTATAAGCCTGATGCAGCCGGTCCTCCTAGCAGTGGTTAGTGGCTCTAGTCCATCCGATAAGTGATCTGTCATTGACATAGGAGAACTAGAAATAATAGGCATCAGTAGATCACAATTCATCTGCTCTTATGTAGACAGCTTATAGGTACGTCCCGTGAGTCAGATTTGATTCCTGGCAACTGCAGTGACTAGTCCCTTGGCAAAGTTTTTTGGAAGTGGTTTGCCATTGCTTCCTTCCTAGAGCTGAAAGAGAATGACTGACTCAAGGTCATCCAGCTGACTTTGTGCCCAAGACGGGACTCCTGGTTTCTAATCTGATGCCTTAAGCACTGTACCAATCTGGTTCTCAATATGGGAGCCTTTATATGGTAATCATATAAGACTCAAAGGTGACTTACAAGGATGATTATTTGAACATTCTTGTTCAGTCCCCTTTAGTTGCATGCTAGAGCCTTGAAGGACAAACTCTCTCCTTGTCTTGACTAGAACTTTTCCTTCGATTGGATTCTACATTAAAGAAATGCCACATATTTTCTATATTTTGAGTAAAACAGTATTTTTGGCGCAGAAAAAAAATTGGACATTTTTCCTTTGCTAGCTTGTTTACGCTAGCTTCTGTTTCCCTAACAGAAAAAGTATTGTTTGTGCATTATTCATAGATGCTTGAGTATATACAATATACAGTATATTGACATATGAGAAAAAGAGGCCAGCCTTCTCAATTTAGTGTTGGCCCTTCTGCCTTATACTTTCTGGGGGGGGGAAATCCATAGGTGAGGGCTGAAAAAGCTTCCCAACCATAAAAAAAAGAAAGTGGGAGTTTGACCCCTCCAGAATAAATCATTATCATCATAGACATAATCATTATTATCATAATCATCTCTGATAATATGCATTATCATACAATTATTATGTATATAAATACTAATTTATATACATATATAAACAGTGGTGAAATCTGAACTGGTTTGCTACCAGTTCGCTGGCAGCGCATGCACAGTGCACGCCAAACACACGCTGTGTGTATATGAGCAGTGCGCACCAAAAGAAGGCTTGGGAAGAAGTGAGGGGGGATCAGCTGTGGTGCCTGATTTAGCTTCGCTAGAAAACAGGATTTCCTGCTTTCTAGCAAAGCTAAACTGTGCTGGACAGCTGATCCCTCCTCTCGCCGTTCTACTTACCTTCCCAAGCTTCCTTTTGGTGCATGCTGCACCAAATATATAATAATATAATATAATATAATAATAGGCAACAGGGCTACACTCATCTTTCAGATGCTTCCAAAGAATAATGTTGGGAAGTCAGATGACTAGATATCATCTCTATATGTACAAATAAAGGAGGCTTTTTGGAGGCTTGAATTCAGGAAAGAGCACATATGCGATATCGGACTAAAATGCTATAATAGTAAATAAGGAAAGATGCAGAGAAGCTGTAGATGGCTGGAAGAGCTCATGTGATACATACAAAGTAGATTCAATTCTAAATTACAGTTCCAAACTAGGAAAGATGACAGGTCTATATCAGGGGTGGGTTCTAAATTTTTTTACTACCGGTTCTGCGGGTGTGGCTTATTTTGTGGGCGTGGTTTGATGGTCATGTGACAATTCTTTAGGATTTAGCAGAGGTACTGGTCTAC